>CP136063.1:289384684-289606117 GCA_032622095.1 Siphonodentalium dalli
CCAGGGGTATCAGAAGCAACCAGGGGTATCAGAAGCAACCAGGGGTATCAGAAGCAACCAGGGGTATCAGAAGCAACCAGGGGTATCAGAAGCAACCAAGGGTATCAGAAGCAACCAGGGGTATCAGAAGCAACCAAGGGTATCAGAAGCAACCAGGGGTATCAGAAGCAACCAGGTGTATCAGAAACAACAAAGGGTATCAGAAGCAACCAGGGGTATCAGAAGCAACAAAGGGTATCAGAAGCAACCAGGGGTATCAGAAGCAACCAGGGGTATCAGAAGCAACCAGGGGTATCAGAAGCAACCAGGGGTATCAGAAGCAACCAGGGGTATCAGAAGCAACCAGGGGTATCAGAAGCAACCAAGGGTATCAGAAGCAACCAAGGGTATCAGAAGCAACCAGGGGTATCAGAAGCAACCAGGTGTATCAGAAACAACAAAGGGTATCAGAAGCAACCAGGGGTATCAGAAGCAACCAGGGGTATCAGAAGCAACAAAGGGTATCAGAAGCAACCAAGGGTATCAGAAGCAACCAGGGGTATCAGAAGCAACAAAGGGTATCAGAAGCAACCAGGGGTATCAGAAGCAACCAGGGGTATCAGAAGCAACCAGGGGTATCAGAAGCAACCAAGGGTGTCAGAAGCAACAAAGGGTATCAGAAGCAACCAAGGGCTGGGGGGAATGCTTTCAAGAAAAGTGCACACATATTTAAAGGTAAAGCATAAATGCTGAATAGACAATAATTTACCACTCAAACAGAGGACTATCTGGATAATCAGCCAATTTACGCCAGATCCAACAAGTCTGCCATGATAATAGACCAAGTTTAAATTCTAAACTGAAGTTATATGCGTAGACTGTAGACAGCCCTCTTAATTCAGAATGTTTAGCTTCGGCAATCCGCTACAGCAACCCTTTGCTGTGGCCCAGTTTGCTTCAGCAAATGGTTTGGCATTGCTGATTGCCGTAGCTAATTATGAGGGCTGAGACTGTAGAGCATGCAACTATGCAGATCTTAGGCTTTTTAGCCAAGGAAACATTTCTGCTAATCAGGGGCTGCTATCCCTTGTACCCCTCTTGGTAGAGCCAGAGGGCAAGAGCAGCAGCCGCTGACCCCTCTCACCCCTTGTGCTCCGATGCCCCTGATCACATCATCCAATACACAGTCTGCATATTTAACCCGTCCATGACTGGTCAGCTTCCTAAAAGTTTGTGAAAATCCTGTGCCTCTTATACATGTATATGTGAGTCTCCCATAGGGAGCCTCGCATATATAAGAGAATACATTGACCTAACAATATTTATCTCGACCTTGTAAGCCAGTACATTCTCTTATATATGCGAGGCTCCCTATGGCAGACTCACATATACAAGAGAACGCACTGGCAAATGATCTTTAATGCTGCACCAGCGCAGTTCCAGTCATGAAAGGGTTAACTGATTTCATTTCCCCATACAGTTGACCACATGATACAGGTCTCTTTATGATCTTGCTATTATTTCTCTTTTGATAAATGTAGTTGCACCAAAGTTTAATGTTGCATTCACAGCTAGGTTAGTCTGCATTTCACAGAATATATTCTTCATGCACCATAGTTGTTGTTCAGTTCAGTTCAGTGTAGGAGCACCCCATACATGGCAGGTTAAAATAAATATAAAAACCTAAAATACCTAAGAGCTCTATGTAAAATATTATATCATAAAAAGTTTGTTAAAAAGTTTGTTGTTTTAAGATGTCTATGTACATGTAGAATGTCATTAAGACTGATGATATGTACAAGTTTCAGTATAAAAACAGTTGGTTATGTAGGTCGTACAGCTCGGTGGTGCGGGTTATGATTTGGTGTCCACTGAATCAGTCCAGTGTTAATCATAATGCATGTGCAGAATAAAAGGCTACTTGGCCACATATCCCCAAGAAAGGTGACAAGTATTGGTGATACTGGCAAAAAAATGGAATTTTATATTTAGAAGACACCATGGTAAAGTAATGATATAAAGTAACCAAAATATAATCAGTAAATTCTAGGCTGAAAAGAGGGAATTATGCACCCTAGGTAACATGATTGTTGGTCAACAGCCGCTCAGTGAAAATATGACTTGGTAAATTATAAATAGATTTATACTATGATAGTGCCAGCCTCAATGGAACTCTGACGCTCGATTATATTTTTATAAAATATTTCCAACCACTTAACCCTTTACCCAACAGAATGGCCCTGTGCCAATGCATTCTCTTATATATGCGAGTCGACCATAGGTCGCCTCGCATATATAAGAGAATGCATTGGCTTAACACATTAAAAATTATAAAATTGTTAAAGAATGTAAGAAAAAATGGTAAAAAGTGTTAAAAACAGATTTTTTTTAGGCCAATGCATTCTCTTATATATGCGAGGCGACCTATGGTCGACTCGCATATATAAGAGAATGCATTGGCACAGGGCTAACTGTAACTATCACAATGTGGTCAAGGAGCCGGTTCCAATGATATCCATATTTGTATGGTTCTATTGAGACAGACCGAAGATATTTTAGGCTGTTGAAGCTTTATTTGGCCGGTTTTGGCCGGTTTGTTGGGTAAAGGGTTAAAGGGGAACTGCATGTACAGCCCCATAAATGACCGGATCGGATTTATGGTACAGTATCCCTTTAAACCCCCAATTTTATGTACATCTATAGTCCAGAATACACAGATGTCACTATGGTAGAGAATGATTGATATGCTTCATTGGTTACTAGGAGTGTTACCTCTATGTTATCATCTACACAAGCCTGCAAATAGTGTGTCTGTCATTTGCAGAATGAGGTCCCCAGAGGGTGAATTTAGTGATGCTATCCCGCATAGCAGGCTAGCATAACTAAATTCACCCTCTGGGGACCTCATTCTGCTTAGGCCCTCAACCGATATTGGCAGACCTAGGATCAGATTGAAGTTCCCCAGTTGAAGTTGGTGATGTTCACCCATTGGGCACCTCGATTATGAATTTTATCTTCTGCAAATTAGGGGATATAGAAACGTTCCAGAAGGGAAAAAGTAACTAAAACCAATGTTAATTTGATACAATAGATACTTCCCAGAAGATGAGGCCTAAGCAGAAATGAAGACACGCTATTCGCAGGCTTGCATCCACAGCTAATAACCAAGTTGGCTCCGATTAATGAGACTTCTTACTCAAAATCAAACATAGTTGATTGTTGGCCACAATTACAATTTTCAATCCTTTTTTAATTAGTATAATTATGAAAGATTAATAAAATTCTATTTCAAGATATTTGACGAACTCGGGACTGGCAGACAATCAACATGAGAGCCAAAGGATTAAGATAGGCAGATATACAGTGATCAGACTATAAACTTATTATAATCACGGAGCGCTTTTCTATTCTATGGAAATTCCCAGACACCCTTGGGATGAGCAATCCATTGCTTACTCTGTGTGGGGTCTTGGAAGTTTTTTTGAGGACAAATTGATGAAAGATTACTTATTTCCGGTTGAAAGATGAATATTCAATAGTGGAATATATGATCACAACAGGGTATTCAATATAAACAATATCATGCTGAGGTTTCAAGATAAAAGTCAGATCAAGCTGTCATTCATAGTTTAGCCTGTCTGTCATTTGCAGAATGAGGTCCCCAGAGGGTGAATATTGCTAACCCGCATAGCAGGCTAGCATCACTAAATTCACCCTCTAGGGACCTCATTCAGCTTAGGCCCTCAACTGATATGGCAGACCTAGGATCAGATTGAAGTTCCCCAGTTGAAGTTGGTGATGTTCACCCATTGGGCACCTCCATTATGAATTTTATCTTCTGCAAATTGGTGGATATAGAAACTTCCTAGAAGGGAAATGTAACTAAAAACAATCTTAATTTGATACTATAGATACTTCCCAGAAGATGAAGCCTAAGCAAAATGACGTCTCCAGAGGGTGAATTTGGTGATGCTAGCCCGCTGTGCGGGATAGCATCACTAAATTCACCCTCTGGGGACCTCATTCTGCAGATGACAGATACGCTATTTGCAGGCTTGGCATAGTAAAGTTCATGAGTACGCAATCGAGGACAGCTAATGGTTACACTGGTGTAAATAAGGTTCCGAGTGACACCTAGCGGATGCGGGAGGAATATATAGGAGAGAATAAAATAGACACTGGGCCCTGATTGGTCAATAGCCTTGTGTGCTTTTCACATAAAAAAATCATCACACCTCTTCCCTATGATTTCCCATAGGTAAAATAACCATTGGCACAGGAATTAACCCTTTGTAGTGAAGTTTGAATTTTTTGGTGTGGTCTAAAATATGACTGTATTTTTTTTTATGCGGTTCTGACACTAGTTACGAAAACATAAGATTTAAAGGCGAATTCCCTGCTAGACAGACATGATTTTTTTGTGTAAAAAGTTTCCCAAAATGTCAATTTTTCAGATTTAAAGAAAATTGTTGACCCAACATTTATATTGCCAACACTATACGCTAAAACGTTAGCACTGAGGCCTATGGAAAACATTTACACCAGTGTAACCTAAAGGGAAAAAATAGCTTTTTATCATTTTTTATTCCTGGGAGTCACTTTAAAGCATTTTAATGCATTTTACAGAGCCTGTTCTTTCAGTCCAATGAATATCTCATGCTTGGTGTGACTATTCTTGCTGCTGATGTCTTCTTTCACTTACATCAGCCAAAAAAATAGTAAGAATTTTCATAAAAAATGCCAATTTTTCAAGGTATTTTCAAAAAATTTCAAGGTGGTAATAGTCACATGATAATGCAAATGACCCATAACATGAGCATGTCAACGACACATATATCAATTGTTATAAGAACCTAATCTAACAAGTATTTTGGATTTTATAGCCAGTGATATACAGATATATATCATAAAAGTGTGTCATTTCCACTGGTGGGTATGGTCATTTGAAGGTTAATAGCACTAAAACTTGGACACATTTAAGAAAATGCTTCAGCAATTCAAAGAGAGCATATCTTTATTCAACTAATTCAATATACACCCACATCCAGTTATCTTGGATCACCCTTGCAGACCTGAAAATGTCATATTTTATTCTTCAATGTGCTGATAAAGTCATGCGCTTGATGCTCAGCTGATCAGATCTGGACTCAATGACCTCACATCACCAGAAGTTCTCTCATGGAAAGAATATTGTACAGTCTTCCATAGCTGATCCAAGTTTGCAACACCAGACCCCTAAAACTGATTGAAAATGGGGCCTGAACATGACTGGTGGTGGAAAATTGTGCTTTTTTGATGAATAATTTGTTAAAGGGGGTGGGGTTAAATTGTGTGTGATAAATAAAGAACCACAGAAGTGATATTGTTTTTGAACACATTTTTTCCATTGATGGGCAATTCTGAAGAAATGTAGGGAGTTAAAATTATTCCGCGAAAAAGCGGGCTATCGCTTTAGGTTACACTGGTGTAAATAAGGTTCCGAGTGACACCTAGCGGATGCGGGAGGAATATATAGGAGAGAATAAAATAGACACTGGGCCCTGATTGGTCAATAGCCTTGTGTGCTTTTCACATAAAAAAATCATCACACCTCTTCCCTATGATTTCCCATAGGTAAAATAACCATTGGCACAGGAATTAACCCTTTGTAGTGAAGTTTGAATTTTTTGGTGTGGTCTAAAATATGACTGTATTTTTTTATGCGGTTCTGACACTAGTTACGAAAACATAAGATTTAAAGGCGAATTCCCTGCTATACAGACATGATTTTTTTGTGTAAAAAGTTTCCCAAAATGTCAATTTTTCAGATTTAAAGAAAATTTTTGACCCAACATTTATATTGCCAACACTATACGCTAAAACGTTAGCACTGAGGCCTATGGAAAACATTTACACCAGTGTAACCTAAAGACAGATTAGATATTGAAACTTGCTGATCAAGCCTGAGTTTAGTCTGCCTGTCATTGCAGAATGAGGTCCCTTGAGGGTGAATTTAGTGATGCTATCCCGCAGTGGACCAGCATCACCGAATTCACCCTCTTGGGACCACATTCTGCATTGTACTCCCATTGTGAACCTCGATTTTGCAATGTGTCATCTGCCAATTTGGGGATATAGAGAAACTAAACTAAAAAAGAAATAGAATCTATAGTTTCTATAGAAATTTTTGAAGATGAGGCCTTAGCAGAATGAGGTCCCCAGAGGGTTAATTTAGTGAAGCTAGCCCACTACGTGGGATAGTGTCACTAAATTCGCCCTCTGGGGGCCTCATTCTGCAAATGACAGGCACCTTATTCTCAGGCCTGTTGCTGATAGGGTAAGGGAGACAATTTAAACCCTTTCTTTACCAAATGGATTCTCGCTTCAGTTATAAAAATATACATTGGATCGTCTATTATTAATGTAGAGGGATGTTCAGGAAATATAAGCAGACGACAGAATGATTCCTTGGCAAATGTTCAGATAAACGGCCGTTTGTTGGATATGTCAATGACAATATATTATCTAATTATTATATAATTTCGATCAATGTCTATAATGTCGAAAAGACAACTGAAATGAAAGTTACGGTGTCCAAGATCAACCAATAAATCACAACCTAAAATAACATTTGAATCTTTATTTGCTTACCATTAAATACGAGAAAAATAATACGAAGCAATTCTTGGAAATTTCTTGAGCAGAAGCAATTATACCTGAGACAAACTAAAATGTGGAACGTTCTTGTGGAATTTTCTTTATTGGGCAGGCATGAATTACTGGGAAAATCCTTATAATTACAAAAATGCAACAAATAAAACCCAAAATTATGACGATTGGATGAACTGCAATTACTTAAAATATTGCAAAAATATTATTTGAATATAGTACTTTGGAAAGCATATTAAGCATGAAGCACTGTTCAATGTTCAATGGGCCCCTCAAGATGGAGACTGTGCTAAAAATAGCCAGTACTACATGCGTGTATTGCCCAGGTGTAGACCCACCATCTGAATCTATGCACTCTACGAAATATAGATGATCAGAAAGCGAGAAAATTAAATCATGTGAGATACAATATCAATGAATATCACGCTATATATATCCATTTGGAAATCCCTCACAAAGGGAGGGTGAGGGGGGGGGGGGGGGGGTTGCAACATAGATAAACCATGATGCTCTCAGTTCCAATATTTGTTTAAGTTCCCTCATATTATATTTTTGCCGTGATGTGCATCCATTTACCTTACAATCAATACAAGTCAAAAGTTACAGGCGGAACCTCCCCATCATTGCACACAAATCATGAAAACGAACCAGCCCTGTGCCATTGCATTCTCTTATATATGCAAGTTGACCATAGGTCGCTTCTCATATATAAGAGAATGCATTGGCCTATCAAATTTTATATTATTTTTTGTAATTGTTAAAAAATGTAAGAAATAATTAAAACAATGATAAAAAATTGTTAAAGAATATAATAAATAATGATAATTTTTTTTTTAAATTGATTAAGAATGTAAGAAAAAATGATAAAAGTGATAAAATTGTTAAAGAATGTAAGAAAAAATGATAAAAATGATAAATTTTAAAAATAATTTAAGAACAAATTTAAAAAAATGTTATAAAATGTAAGAAAAAATGATAAAAAAAATAATAAAAATTGTTAAAGAATGTAAATAAAAAATTATAAAAAAATGATAGAAATTGTTGAAGAATGTAAGAAAAATTGATAAAAAATTATAAACAATTGTTAGACCTATATGGTCGACTCGCATATACTTGTACAAGAGAATGCATTGGTATTTGGCAGAGTCTTTTATGTTGCGCCATGTAAATGTAATCTGGTGAGAGGCATCTCAAATCATATCTACACGTAAGATTTCCAAACGAACTCGTCGAAATAGCGCTAAAAAACTATTTTGTTTCTTATATTTGTCGGTAAATTTGAGATTGTTTCAAATGTGCCAGTTAAATTTTTTTAATCAGAGGTCGCGAGAAAATTGCACATGCAGTCCATGAATGGACAGAAAACCTAGAGCAGTCATCGTTCTGCAACTTTTGGGTACTACATACTATTGATGAGTAAAATGAAGACAAAGCACTGCATGAACTTAAAACAGTTTCCGGTTGAGATAACGCAATTTTTTTATGACTTCAATGCGTCTTTCTGAGATTTATAATAATGCTCGTAGAAAGGTAGCTCAGGTATTTTATCAACCTATTTTCGATACCGGGGGGGGGGGGGGGGGGGGGGGGGGGGGAATTCCAATGCAAATTTTATTAGGTTATTTTGGAGCGTAAACCGTCATGTGGCTTTAACATGAATGTGGAGCCTGCAAACTGATATAATGTTTGCCGCAACCTAAAATGCAATGATAAATGTCTCTTTGGAGAAAGCACAGAAATGCAGGCCTTTTATGTGCAGCCCAGACAGAAAGAAATATACAGAAGCTTCACAAGTCTACCAGAATCATGCAATATTTAAGTCTGCAGATATCCAAAGCTACGAATAGTGTGTCTGTCATTTGCAGACTGAGGTCTCAAAGAGGGTGAATTTAGTGACGCTGTCCCGCTCAGTGGGCTAGCATCACTACATTCACCCTCTGGGGACTTCATTCTCCTTTATGGGCCTCAACTGCTGTGGGAGACCTAGGATCATATTGAAGTTCATCAGTTGAAGTTGGTGAAGTTGGTGAAGTTTGCCCATTAGCGACTCCTCGATAACACATTTTATCTTCTGCACATTAGGGGATAAAGAAACTGAAGAGAAGGGAAATCGTAACTAAAAACATAAACAATGTTAATTTGAGACTATAGATGCTTACCAGAAGATGAGGCCTAAGCGGTGAATTTGGTGATGCTAGCCTACTGCGTGGGATAGCGTCACCAAATTCACCCTCTGGGGATCTCATTCTGCAAATGACAGACACACTATTTGCAGGCTTGTCTACCAGAATCATGCATCTTTAAGCAGATAAAAGATAATCACTAGGATGCGTCTATGTAACATGCACACAATGTTAAGATTTCGTCCAGAAGCTGCAAATCCGAACAGATCTGAGAAAATCAGGATCAATAATTCATATTTATGATCACCTAGATTCGATTCATTTAAAGGCTTTGGCATGTAATGTGTATAGTAATGCTTGCCGGCAGACTATAATTATAGTGCATGAAATCTCTAAGTGTTAGTATGATGAGAAAGAGGTGGATAACTGTTAACCAAAACAAATGAGACGAAATGAAAAAAAAATTGATTTATATTAGCAGGTTATGTAATCTCCAGTTATATAATGATATTTTGTGTATTTTGGAGGACTGAGTTTGAAGGGAATTCCTGGTATTTCTTTATATTCAGTGCTGGTTGATTCAATTTAGGGGCAAGCTATAGTTTGCTTAAGTTATGAATGTCGTGTAATGCAATATGGTCCCAAATGGAGGTATATACAGTTCTGACTCTTTATGTTCGACATACTCATTGACGAGTAGTTTCCACTATAGGTTGAACTTAATTATTATCTAAACATTTCCCACCAATTTCTGCACTTGTATTATCTTTTCGTCTGTCTGTCGTCTGCTTTTATTACCTGAACGCCCATTCAAATGAATAATAGACCATTCCAATGTATACTTTTATACAATAATGCCCTAAATAATCGACTCCTTACACAGCAGACTTATGGGTAATTTTTCAGGATTTAGTCGGAAATATGGCTTGTTGCCATTCATCGGAAAGTTCTCACTGAGAGCTTTCCAATGAATGGCAACAAGCCATATTTCCGACTATATCCTGAAAAGTTACCCATAATTCTGCTGTGGTTAAGGAGTTGATTATTTATGGCATTGTAGCTGAATTGAAGAATCCATTCAGTATAGAAAAGGTTAATATGAAGGCATTGATTCTCTTTGGGGAACTTCTAGGCTGAAAGTCTGAGTTTTTGTATTGTGTTTGTGTCTGTCATTTGCAGGATGAGGTCCCCAGAGGGTGAATTTGGTGATGCTACCCTGCACAGGGGTTAGCGTCACCATATTCACCCTCTGGGGACTTCATTCTGCTTAGGCCTCACCTTCCAGGAAATATATATACATGTAGTCTTAAATTAACATTGTTTTTAGATACTTTATCCCTTCTGGGAAGTTTCTATATCCCCCAATTTGCAGAAGATAGATTGCATAATCAAGGTGACTATTAGATGAACATCACCAACTTCAACCGGGGAACTTCAATATGATCCTGGGTCTCCCATAGCAGATGAGGCCACGCAGAATGAGGTCCCCAGAGGGTGAATTTGGTGATGCTAGCCTTCTATGCGGGATCGCATCACTAAATCCACCCTCTGGGGACCTCATTCTGCAAATGACAGGCACACTAAACTCAAGCTTGGTAGGCTGCAGATGTTCCATATCATGATTTATTACATGCTTGTTCCCAGTACAGTGTGATTGATGTTCCGTATTTACAAATACGTATGGAACGTACGTTCCATATGCATGTACGTTCCATACGCATCTTGTTGACGTAAAATGACGTACATGACCGGAACATGACAAAACACGCCCTCTATGTGCCTAAATAAACCTTCTAAGCCTGTATTTTTAATACACGGATTCTAGGACGCGAAGCATGTAATAAACACAGAACGACACGATGTGTAAATGGGTTTGTCGATACGGCACTCGTGATGTCGCGGAAGGATAGAACTCGAGGTGCAAGCGCCTCTCGTTCTATCCTTCCGCGCCAGCACTCGTGCCGTATCGACAAACCCATTTTACACATCGTGTCGTTCTGTGTATATACATGTATATTTTTGCCCCTATATTAAAATACTATCCAGAGTGCAGACATAATGTGCAAGCCTGCAAATAGTGTGTCTGTCATTTGCAGAATGAGGTCCCCGGAGGGTGAATTTAGTGACGCTATCCCGCATAGCGGGCTAGCATCACTAAGTTCACCCTCTGGGGACCTCATTCTGCTAAAGCCCTCAACTGCTATGACAGACCTAGGATCAGATTGAAGTTCCCCATTTGAAGTTGGTGATGTTCACCCATTGGGCGCCTCGATTATGGATTTTATCTTCTGCAAATTAGGGGATATAGAAACTTCCTAGCAGGGAATTGTAACTAAAAACAATCTTAATTTGATACAATAGATACTTCCCAGAAGATGTAGCCTAAGCAGAATGAGGTCTCCAGAAGGTGAATTTGGTGATGCTAGCCCACTGTGCGGGATAGCATCACTAAATTCACCCTCTGTGGACCTCATTCTGCAAATGACAGACACACTATTTGCAGGCTTGATCAGTAATGTAAAACATCCACCTCAAAAAACAATGTTAAAGTTTTATCCCACAGGGAGCCTCACACAGATGGAAGCATGCACTGCAGAGTGTAGTCTGCTCCAGTCTATGTGGGGCTCTATAAAGGGTGACAGACTTGCTATTTGCAGGCTTGATAATGTGCATCTTTAACTCTTCCATGCCGGGAGCTTCCTCAAATTTTGTGAAAATCATGTGCCAATGCGAGTCTCTTATAAGAGAATACATCGTCCTAACAATATTTACCTTGACCTTGTCAGGGGCGCTGGAAGCATCCAAGGGCAGGGGGGGGGCAGAGCCTACAAAAAGGGCACTTTTCAGCAAAAAAGGACATTTTCTCCGCAAACTCGGGAAAATAACCATAAATTCATTGTGGCAAAAATCCCTATTTTAATGGTATTTGTCGGTTTTTATGGCCGTTTTGTGATAAAATTGACAAAAAATTAATATTCCTTGTGAAATAGGTGGTATTTGGACCAAAAAACGTCACATTTTGCTATAAAAACACGAGATTAAACACACAAAAAGCATTTTCTGTCTCCAGAAAAAGGGCAAGTCCTGCCCCCGCTCACCCCCTTGGTCAAGGGCAGGGGGGTCAGCTGCCCCCTCTGCCCCCCTCTTCCGGCGCCCCTGGACCTTGTAAGCCAGTGCATTCTCTTATATACATGTATGTGGGGCTCCCTATAGGAGAATCACATATATAAGAGAATGCACTGGCACATGATCTTTAATGCTGCACCAGCACAGCTGAGTTATGAAAGGGTTATTCAGATTCTGGTGTATAAAATATAGTTAAGTGAAACCCTGTACCAATGCATTCTCTTAAATATGTGACTCTCCCATAGAGAGCCCCGCATATATAAGAGAAAGCATTGGCCTAACAATATTTTACCTTGACCTTTTAAGCATTCTCTTATATATGCAAGGCTTCCTAATGGGAGACTCACATATATACGAGAATGCACTGGCACAGGATCTTTAATGCTGCACCAGCACAGCTCCCATCATGAAAGTATTAAGAATGCATTGATGTAGCTTGTCTGATCAGCTATTGTTTCCCCACGGGAGATAAACAGGTTTCATCTGCTAAATCTATGAGGCTGATATTGGCACAATGACAACAGATTGTTGCTAATGTCCAATAGCAATCGCAACACCAATACCGTCAATGGTTCTTGCCTCTGAAGAATATTAAAGTGGGAGGGAATGGATTGCAGGAGACGAGTGATCACTATAATGGGGAGTCGGGAGATTCGATAATTGGTAACAGTATTACACACGTCCCGCTGAAGACTCAAACCACAGCTCATCAAACTGGACTTCGAGATTTGCAATCATTTTGACACAAAATTGTATTAAAATTTCATGGGTATGAGAACATTTCGAATGCCTTGGGATGCAGATTTTTTCAGGTTTGAATCTGGACTCGCATAACCTAATCTCATCAAATTTGTCCCCCTCAATGGACTGAGACCCAGGAGCGGATTGATGAAGAATTCTTTTATTAACGCTTTACCCAACAGAAGGGCCCTGTGCCAATGCATTCTCTTATATATGCGAGTCAACCATAGGTCGCCTCGCATATATAAGAGAATGCATTGGCTTAACACATTAAAAATTATAAAATTGTTAAAGAATGTAAGAAAAAATGGTAAAAAAGATTTTTTTTAGGCCAATGCATTCTCTTATATATGCGAGGCGACCTATGGTCGACTCGCATATATAAGAGAATGCATTGGCACAGGGTATAACTGTAACTATCACAATGTGGTCAAGGAGCCGGTTCCAATGATATCCATATTTGTATGGTTTTATTGAGACAGACCGAAGATATTTTAGGCTGTTGAAGCTTTATTTGGACGGTTTTGGCCGGTTTGTTGGGTAAAGGGTTAACGCTTTCGATTCTAAACACTCATTGACAAGTAGTTTCCTCAGGAAATGTTCAGACAATAAGTTCAAAATCCTTCCAAATGAATATTAGAATATTCCAATGTAAATATAGTAATACCCTAAATAATCGACTCCTTAATCTCTCAGTGAGCAACAAGCCACATTTCCGACTAAATCCTGAAAAATTACCCATAATTCTGCTGTGGTTAAGGAGTCGATTATTTAGGGCATTACTGTACTTCATAACTGATGGGAGAAACCATTTAGTAAGAAATGGTTAACCCATCGATGAAGCTTCCTGAATTTTTGCGAAAACAATGTGCCAATGCATTCTCTTATATATGCGAGTCTCCCATAGGAAGAATACATTGGCCTAACAATATTGACCTTGACCTTGTAAGACAGTACATTCTCTTATATATGCGGGGCTCCCTGTGGGAGATTAGCATATATAAGAGAATGCACTGGCACAGGATCATTAATGCTGCACCAGCGCAGCTCCCATCATGAAAGGGTTAACCCTTTACCCAACAAACCGGCCAGAACCGGCCAAATATAGCTTCAACAGCCTAAAATATCTTCGGTCTGTCTCAATAGAACCATACAAATATGGATATCATTGGAACCGGCTCCTTGACCACATTGTGATAGTTACAGTTATGCCCTGTGCCAATGCATTCTCTCATATATGCGAGTCGACCATAGGTCGCCTCGCATATATAAGAGAATGCATTGGCCTAAAAAAAAATCTTTTTTTTAACACTTTTTTACCATTTTTTCTTACATTCTTTAACAATTTTATAATTTTTAATGTGTTAAGCCAATGCATTCTCTTATATATGCGAGGCGACCTATGGTCGACTCGCATATATAAGAGAATGCATTGGCACAGGGCCGTTCTGTTGAGTAAAGGGTTAATGCTCCAAAGAAAAGCCAACCCCCATTTTAAGAACTTGGAGGGCGAGTATACATTGATGTCAGGTTAACTCTGAATGAAGATGACAAAAACTCATGCACAAATATAGCATTACTCCAGCTAATCTCCATTGCAAACTCAATAATTCCTGGCCCATTGTGTTTCAAATGCTGTATTACAACATAAAAGAAGATTTGTGTGTATTATTTTAAATACATATCTAACATAATAAAACAGAAATCAAACTATTTTCATTAAATAAAATAAAATAACATACATCATGATTCTTATAAAACACGACATTAGGTTAGCACTATGAATGCAAACTGAGATTTTACATGTGGGGGTCCTCAAAGGTCGCCTCGCAAATATAAGAGAATGCATTGGCCTAAAAAAATCTTTTTTTAACACTTTTTACCATTTTTTCTTACATTCTTTAACAATTTTATAATTTTTAATGTGTTAAGCCAATGCATTCTCTTATATATGCGAGGCGACCTATGGTCGACTCGCATATATAAGAGAATGCATTGGCACAGGGCCCTTCTGTTGGGTAAAGGGTTAAAGGTGGCAGTCATCTCAGAAGCTCTTGGGGAAAATCAATTGTTCTGTTGTTGAGACTAGTATCATTGATCGGTGATCAGATTATCATGTTAATCGATTGGTGATCAGAGTTATCATGTATCATACTTGCATGAACTAACTTCGGACAATGATATGCCGAATTATTTGTCCTAGATATAACTTACTCATATTTAACTTAATTACTCAGCACTATTTTCCCTCAGTATAAAATTGCGCTAATTCATATCTGAATTTTTTTTTTTATAAAATATGCATCAAAAAGACTTAATCATTATGAGTAAGAGAGGGGCCATTTTCTTCAACGTGTAAATCATTAAATGTTACTTTTTCTGATATATTAAAAATAATGTGCGTTTGAGCAGAAAGTTTAAAACAGCTGAAATAAACTGGTAAGTCTTTTCAGATATATAGAGTCCATACTATCGTATTATAACCATTCTGTGTATTTATTAACCTATATTGATCCTTTGAGTGCAACAAAACAGGAATTATTGGCTTTAATTTGAGACTTGAAAATGTTGAGGTATTTTAACCCTTCCATGACTGGAGCTTCCTGAAATTTTGCAAAAACCCTGTGCCATTGCATTCTCTTATATATGCGAGTCTCCCGTAGGGAGCCTCACATATATAAGAGAATGCATGGTCTAACAATATTACTTTGACCATGTAAAGCAGTGCATTCTCTTATATATACGAGGCTCCATATGAAAGACTTGCATATATAAGAGAATGTATTGGCACACGATCTTAATGCTGCACCAGGGCTGCTCCCGTCAAGAAAGGGTTAACTTATTACCGTTATGCCTTCATGTTAGATAAGGAGGCTTGATTCTGATAAGGAGGCTAGATTCTGATAAGGAGGCTTGATTCTGATAAGGAGGCTTGATTCTGATAAGGTGCTTGATTTTGATAAGGAGGCTAGATTCTGATAAGGAGGCTAGATTCTGATAAGGATGCTAGATTCTGATAAGGAGGCTTGATTCTGATAAGGAGGCTTGATTCTGATAAGGAGGCTTGATTCTGATAAGGATCGAGGCTTGATTCTGATAAGGAGGCTTGATTCTGATAAGGAGGCTTGATTCTGATAAGGAGGCTAGATTCTGATAAGGAGGCTAGATTCTGATAAGGAGGCTCGATTCTGATAAGGAGGCTCGATTCTGATAAGGAGGCTCGATTCTGATAAGGAGGCTTGATTCTGATAAGGAGGCTTGATTCTGATAAGGCGGCTAGATTCTGATAAGGAGGCTTGATTCTGATAAGGAGGCTTGATTCTGATAAGGAAGCTAGATTCTGATAAGGAGGCTAGATTCTGATAAGGAAGCTAGATTCTGATAAGGAGGCTAGATTCTGATAAGGAGGCTTGATTCTGATAAGGAGGCTTGATTCTGATAAGGAGGCTAGATTCTGATAAGGAGGCTTGATTCTGATAAGGAGGCTTGATTCTGATAAGGAGGCTAGATTCTGATAAGGTGCTTGATTCTGATAAGGAGGCTTGATTCTGATAAGGAGGCTTGATTCTGATAAGGAGGCTTGATTCTGATAAGGAGGCCTGATTCTGATAAGGAGGCTTGATTCTGATAAGGAGGCTAGATTCTGATAAGGAGGCTTGATTCTGATAAGGCGGCTAGATTCTGATAAGGCGGCTAGATTCTGATAAGGCGGCTAGATTCTGATAAGGAGGCTTGATTCTGATAAGGAGGCTTGATTCTGATAAGGAGGCTTGATTCTGATAAGGCGGCTAGATTCTGATAAGGAGGCTTGATTCTGATAAGGAGGCTTGATTCTGATAAGGAGGCTTGATTCTGATAAGGCGGCTAGATTCTGATAAGGAGGCTTGATTCTGATAATTAGGCTTGATTCTGATAAGGAGGCTTGATTCTGATAAGGCGGCTAGATTCTGATAAGGAGGCTTGATTCTGATAAGGAGGCTTGATTCTGATAAGGAGGCTTGATTCTGATAAGGAGGCTTGATTCTGATAAGGAGGCTTGATTCTGATAAGGCGGCTAGATTCTGATAAGGAGGCTTGATTCTGATAAGGAGGCTTGATTCTGATAAGGAGGCTTGATTCTGATAAGGAGGCTTGATTCTGATAAGGAGGCTTGATTCTGATAAGGAGGCTTGATTCTGATAAGGAGGCTTGATTCTGATAAGGAGGCTTGATTCTGATAAGGAGGCTTGATTCTGATAAGGCGGCTAGATTCTGATAAGGAGGCTTGATTCTGATAAGGAGGCTTGATTCTGATAAGGAGGCTTGATTCTGATAATTAGGCTTGATTCTGATAAGGAGGCTTGATTCTGATAAGGCGGCTAGATTCTGATAAGGAGGCTTGATTCTGATAAGGAGGCTTGATTCTGATAAGGCGGCTAGATTCTGATAAGGAGGCTTGATTCTGATAATTAGGCTTGATTCTGATAAGGAGGCTTGATTCTGATAAGGCGGCTAGATTCTGATAAGGAGGCTTGATTCTGATAAGGAGGCTTGATTCTGATAAGGAGGCTTGATTCTGATAAGGAGGCTAGATTCTGATAAGGAGGCTTGATTCTGATAAGGAGGCTTGATTCTGATAAGGAGGCTTGATTCTGATAAGGCGGCTTGATTCTGATAAGGAGGCTTGATTCTGATAAGGAGGCTTGATTCTGATAAGGCGGCTAGATTCTGATAAGGAGGCTTGATTCTGATAAGGCGGCTAGATTCTGATAATTAGGCTTGATTCTGATAAGGAGGCTTGATTCTGATAAGGCGGCTAGATTCTGATAAGGAGGCTTGATTCTGATAAGGAGGCTTGATTCTGATAAGGCGGCTAGATTCTGATAAGGAGGCTTGATTCTGATAAGGAGGCTTGATTCTGATAAGGAGGCTTGATTCTGATAAGGCGGCTTGATTCTGATAAGGAGGCTTGATTCTGATAAGGCGGCTAGATTCTGATAATGCGGCTAGATTCTGATAAGGAGGCTTTATTCTGATAAGGAGGCTTTATTCTGATAAGGAGGCTTGATTCTGATAAGGAGGCTTGATTCTGATAAGGAGGCTTTATTCTGATAAGGAGGCTAGATTCTGATAAGGAGGCTTGATTCTGATAAGGAGGCTTGATTCTGATAAGGCGGCTAGATTCTGATAAGGAGGCTTGATTCTGATAAGGCGGCTAGATTCTGATAAGGAGGCTTGATTCTGATAAGGAGGCTTGATTCTGATAAGGAGGCTTGATTCTGATAAGGAGGCTTGATTCTGATAAGGAGGCTTGATTCTGATAAGGAGGCTAGATTCTGATAAGGAGGCTTTATTCTGATAAGGAGGCTTGATTCTGATAAGGAGGCTTGATTCTGATAAGGAGGCTTGATTCTGATAAGGAGGCTTTATTCTGATAAGGAGGCTTGATTCTGATAAGGAGGCTAGATTCTGATAAGGAGGCTAGATTCTGATAAGGAGGCTTTATTCTGATAAGGCGGCTTGATTCTGATAAGGAGGCTTGATTCTGATAAGGAGGCTTGATTCTGATAAGGCGGCTTGATTCTGATAAGGAGGCTTGATTCTGATAAGGAGGCTTGATTCTGATAAGGCGGCTAGATTCTGATAAGGAGGCTTGATTCTGATAAGGCGGCTAGATTCTGATAATTAGGCTTGATTCTGATAAGGAGGCTTGATTCTGATAAGGCGGCTAGATTCTGATAAGGAGGCTTGATTCTGATAAGGAGGCTTGATTCTGATAAGGAGGCTTGATTCTGATAAGGCGGCTTGATTCTGATAAGGAGGCTTGATTCTGATAAGGCGGCTAGATTCTGATAATGCGGCTAGATTCTGATAAGGAGGCTTTATTCTGATAAGGAGGCTTGATTCTGATAAGGTGGCTAGATTCTGATAAGGAGGCTTGATTCTGATAATTAAGGCGGCTAGATTCTGATAAGGCGGCTAGATTCTGATAAGGAGACTTGATTCTGATAAGGAGGCTTGATTCTGATAAGGAGGCTTGATTCTGATAAGATCGAGGCTTGATTCTGATAAGATCGAGGCTTGATTCTGATAAGGAGGCTTGATTCTGATAAGGAGGCTTGATTCTGATAAGGAGGCTTGATTCTGATAAGGAGGCTTGATTCTGATAAGGAGGCTTGATAGAGATACAGTAATGCTTTAAATAATCGACGGGGAGAGCTTTCCGATGAATGGCAACAAGCCATATTTCCGACTAAATCCTGAAAAGTTACCCATAATTCTGCTGTGGTTAATCCTTTGAGTGCCATGCAGGTCCGATTTTTGTATCGACCCATATACCATGAGCCAATGCATTCTCTTTTATATGCGAGTCGACCATAGGTCGCCTTGCATATATAAGAGAATGCATTGGCCTAACAATGTTTTTTTATTTTTTTTTTTTTTTTACAATTCTAATAATTTATTCTTATATAACAGACTTATTTTGTAGGTTTAGGGCCGATGAGATCGGCCCCTGGCACTCAAAGGGTTAAGTATTATTGTATAAATGGTTCTTCATTGTAGTAAGAGAAGAATCTATTAGTAATTACTATCACAACTATATGAGGATTGTTGTTGTAAATGGGTTATTATGGAGAATAGAGTATTCAACTAAGTCATTGGGTAGAAATATATCAGCTGACTAGTTTCTCATGGGTTTCAATTGCAACACCTTCTGTTTAATATCCAACGGAGGAGTCCTTAGGAAATGATCAAGCTTGACAGGGTAACACTTTGTTCTGTAGAGAGTAATCAATTGGTTCCGAGAATTACGTTAAATTATTCATGAGAGGCAGGGGACATCAGTAAGAAATGAGTACACGTTAGCACACAAGTTTCTTACCTAAACGTCTCTTGCCTCAAGTGAATTATTTAATGTAATACTCAGAACTAATTGATTACTCTATTTATTACACTTCTGCATTAATAATTAAAACACCCAGAAATAATGCACAAAAGTCCCATTGTGGGGAAAGATCAACCATCGAAAATTTAGTCTAGATCAGTAAGTGACATAACATCAATGACGTCAAGAGAAATGACATAACTCACAATGATATAATGTTACCATTTTCAATTAACAGTGTTTTCAATGGAAATCGCACTTAAGTGTGTAATAAATAGAGTACTTGATACCACCGTAAAATGTACCCACCAAAAAGGCACATAATATACCCCAACAAACAAACCCATGTACCTGCATCTCCTCGAGAGCTTTCCGATGAATGGCAACAAGCCATATTTCCGACTAAATCCTGAAAAGTTACCCATAATTCTGCTGTGGTTAAGAGTCGATTACTTAGGGCATTACTGTATTCCACACTCCTGTCTTAATTGTTCCAGCATGCAAGGAAAGTTGATTTTTAACTTCTAAAAGGGTTAGTTTACCTTAATTTAAGCTTTGAGTGCAAGGTTTTATAACTTGTGAATTTTCACAGTATAATATTGCTATGAATTCATATACAAGGACAGCAGCTATTAATATATGCATAAAAACTAATAAACTAGGATGGAAAAACACTTTTTCAAGTTCAATAGCCTACAAGAAACAACAGGGTTGTTTGTAGGTTCGACTTATGACTTTATGGCCCTAAGATCAGTATCACACAGATCTGCTAGAAACCTCTTCCTCTAAGTTCTAAGAAGCTGTCCAATAAAAGCATTGTAACTCAGCTGTTGTATGGATCCAAGTGCAAACCTCTCATGATGGTGAGAAACAGGGTTGTAAAATGTCACGAATGGTGAGATACAGACACATGAATGGTGAGATAGAGACACATGAATTGTTGAATGAATTGATCGCCCTTGTATCCTTGTATGCAGTGAGTTTATACAGGTAATCATAGGATCAAATGAGGGAAACTGAAGTTCAGGTGAACCAGTCTTTGTAAACATACAGTAATGCCCTAAATAATCAACTTCTTAACCACGGCAGAATTATGTGTAATTTTTCAGGATTTAGTTGGAAATATGGCTTGTTGCCATTCATCAGAAAGCTCTGTGAGAGCTTTCCGATTAATGACAACAAGCCATATTTCCAACTAAATCCTGAAAAATTACCCATAATTCTGCTGTTGAGAAGTCGATTATTTAGGGCATTACTGTACGTACACTCATATTCATATGGATACTGAGTCTATCGTATTCCCGCAAATTTTCATTTCCGTGAAGGCTTGCAGTATATTCCCCCGAATTACGTCACTATGATGCAATGTTGATCATTTCGATTGACTCCATTATCTTGGTGGTACTGATAGAATGTTCTGATTGGCGCTACTGACGTGGAATCCCGGGGTTGGAAAATGAAAACTATGAAATTACGTCATCAGACCCACTATTTTATATGTGGGTATGTAGTTTACTCCAGGCTGCAGGTGAACCATCTTATAAAAAAAATAATGACAAAAATTAAGGAAAGTTTTTGTCACTTACAGTAATGCCCTAAATAATCGACTCCTTAACCACAGCAGAATTATGGGTAACTTTTCAGGATTTAGTCCGAAATATGGCTTGTTGTCATTCATCAGAAAGCTCTCAGTGAGGGCTTTCCGATGAATGGCAACAAGCCATATTTTAATTATTTAGTGCATTACTGTATCTACGAGAAATTGAGAAAAAATACAAATTTAACTTTTTCCCTTCTGTTCAGTTTCTATATTCCCTAATTTGCAGAAGATAAAATATATAATGGAAGTGACTAATGGGTGAACATCACCAACTTCAACTGGGGAACTTCAAACTGATCCCAGGTCTCCCATAAGAGTTGGGGCCTAAGCAGAATGAGGTTCCCAGAGGGTGAGTTTGGAGACTCTAGTCCATCGTGTGGGATAGCATCACTAAATTCACCCTCAGGGGACCTCATTCTACAAATGTCAGACACACTATTTCAAGGCTTGGATAATGAAGTCCTGGGTAAAAGTAAATTTACCTGGTCAAATTTGAGTCAACAGGACCTCAGTGGAAATAAGGCACTATACAGTAATGCCCTAAATAATCGACTCCTTAACCACAGCAGAATTATGGGTAACTTTACTCATAATTATGCTGTGGTTAAGGAGTCGATTATTTAGGGCATTACTGGAGTATCACTAAATTTACCCTCTGGGGACACCATTCTGCTTAGGCCTCATTTTCTCTGGAAAGTTTCTTTATTATAAAATATCTATAGAAACTTCTTCACACATTCTATTTCTTTTTTAGTTTAGTTTCTCTGTATCCCCAAAATGGCAGACGTCAAATTGCATAATTGAGGTTCCCAATGGGTGTACATCACAATATTCACCATTTGGGAACTTCAATCTGAGACAGAATGAGGTCCCAAGAGGGTGAATTAGGTGACCTCATTCTGCAAATGACAGACACACTAAAAATGTTATATCACGCCATGACCAGTTTTATTGTGGAGGAAAGACCACACAGATGGTTAATTTCACCTTGAAACCTGCATGTAGAAACCACAGGAAATTTGCCCAGATACAGTAATGCCCTAAGTAATTGACCTCTTAACCAAAGCAGAATTATGGTTAACTTTTTGGCGAGAGCTTTCCGATGAATGGCAACAAGCCATATTTCCGACTGAATCCTGAAAAGTTACCCATAATTCTGCTGTGGTTAAGGAGTCAATTACTTAGGGCATTACTGTACACGAGTCAGGTTATCCTCCTTTTGTGTGGATCACAACTTTATACCCTTATCGTGAATAGAACCAACTTTGCCCTTGGTCATCAATGGTTTATGACGGCCTAATGAGCTATGCACCTTGCCAGTAAAGTCACCATCATCCCCCATTCCAACTAGGTCAACCGCTTTGAGATCATCTTGGTAAAAATGTCTTAATTTCCTCTTCTGGAGAAATTCACAAGGGTTCTTTAGTAATTGAGTCAATGAGCAATAAGGGTGAGAGAGGAGTGAAATATCCACTGAAGATGGTATGAGTTAGTTGATTAGTCCACTCAAATCATATTCAAGCACTCACCAGCGATATTGCTTCAGCAGATTCGATCAGTTCTATAGTCTATATGTACGACAAGCCTGAGGGTAGTCCAAGTCTGCTCGTACTAAAACCAAGCCTGCGAATAGCGTGTCTGTCATTTGCAGAATGAGGTCCCCAGAGGGTGAATTTAGTGATGCTATCCCACACAACAGGCTAGCATCACCAAATTCACCCTCTGGAGACCTCATTCTGCTTAGGCTTCATCTCTGGGAAGCATCTATAGTATCAAATTAAGATTGTTTTTAGTTACATTTTCCTTCTAGGAAGTTTCTATATCCCCTAATTTGCAGAAGATAAAATTCATAATTGAGGTGCCCAATGGGTGAACATCACCAACTTCAACTTGGGAACTTCAATCTGATCCTAGGTCTGCCAATATCAGTTGAGGGCCTAAGCAGAATGAGGTCCCCAGAAGGTGAATTTAGTGATGCTAGCCTGTTCTGCTGGATAGTGTCACTAAATTCACCCTCTGGGGACCTGATTCTGCAAATGACAGACACACTATTTGCAGGCTCGTACTAAAACCAGCTAAAATATTGGGAGAATGAGATGCTAGTTTTAGTATGAGATCGTCCTGTTACCATTTGTATGACATGGTTTACGCGTTGGTGACCAGCGCACATAAAACCACAATTAAATGTAATCAGATATCACAATTGCGACAATAAACAGGTTTATTACGTGGAAGACATATTTGTTCTGAAAACCAGATCAGTTGTCAATTGAAAGCAGTAATTTAATGTGAAAATAAACATTTACCACAGTGTTAACATATTTTTAAAAGTATGCAAACTCAATTGACCTCACAAAGTGATATCGGCATATTCCGGCGAAAATATTCTAGCAATCATAAGTTAAACAAAACAAAACCATGTAAATTGAATTAATTCTATCACTTATACTTTAATATGCAAATTAGGACATATAGAAACTCAACAGAAGGGAAAAAGTAACTAAAAATAATGTTAATTTGAGTATATAGATAAATTCACTCTCTGGGGACCTCATTTTGCGAATGTCAGTCACATTAAATTCAGGCTTGTTTCAGGTCAAGCAAACGAACAGTAAGAAGATGAGTCTGAGGGAACCCAGACTATACCTTTACTAGGGAACCCAGACTACCTTTACTAGGGAACCCAGACTACCTTTACTCTTTTTTAAATTTGCGCATTACTGTTTTGCTCAGTTTTAAACCAGAGCTATTAATCTTTTTCGACTTTGAAATTTGGGTTTTAACCTCTTCGCTGCTAAGTGACGTTATGACGTCGTGTGCTGGGCTCTTGATGTTATTGCCATTTTCCAACAGAACCATAAAACTGACTCAGTTGAAAGACTATTATTGTTCACAATCGTGGAACATCATACACTATTCGAAACTTCGAGATACAGTTATTCCTTATAATGAACTAATCTCTGATATATGATCTCAATGCATGTAGAGATTCATGGCATGATTTAGAATTTAGATTTGGGGGAACATACTTATGTTAGGGGCCCTGGACCCAATGTAAATGTAAAATGCTAGTTTATCATACATTGTATTTAAATAGTAGCATTATACAGGACCCCCCCCCCCCCCCCCAGACCCACTCCAGAGAACTGCTAATGAGCAGGCTGCCACTGGGTGTCATGTATTCTGGATGCCACAGCCAAATATAGATAAAATACCTTGGGAGCCCGGGGCCTCCTTTAAAGCCGCTTCCTGACAAGTGGTTATAAAGAGATTGTACTTTCTTTAATAGTCCACCACAAAGAAAGTAGGTTGGATGCATTTTATAAAAGAGTCTGACCGTGACGATCGATTGCTCTTACACATAAGCTTTAGTATACTTTGTGTGGAGGCTATGGATACTACCTGTGGTATAGTTTCTATAGATAGTATAAAGTGAAGCCTCGCCACTTTGAGAGAATAAAGTGTGTATTCAATGCGAGTGATTCGCACCTAATTCGCATCCACAACTAACAATGGTCTTCATGATGATTTGCCACTCTACCAGACAGGAAACCAATTATATCGTAATGCGAAAATACATTAACGTGAATTGTCATACAAAAATATGCAACAGCGAAGAAAGAGTCTCCCAGAAGAGTTAAGACTCCTCTAACAAAGCTGAATGGTTGTGCAATAATGAATGAAATAAAGAAAAACCTCGATGACAACTCATTATGTCATGAGGTTAAATCTGTTGGCCTTAACCCTTTACCCAACAGAAGGGCCCTGTGCCAATGCATTCTCTTATATATGCGAGTCGACCATAGGTCGCTTCGCATATATAAGAGAATGCATTGGCTTAACACATTAAAAATTATAAAATTGTTAAAGAATGTAAGAAAAAATGGTAAAAAGTGTTAAAAAAAGATTTTTTTTAGGCCAATGCATTCTCTTATATATGCGAGGCGACCTATGGTCGACTCGCATATATAAGAGAATGCATTGGCACAGGGCATAACTGTAACTATCACAATGTGGTCAAGGAGCTGTTGAAGCTTTATTTGGCCAGTTTTGGCCGTTTTGTTGGGTAAAGGGTTAATTAAGGATGAGGGCACCTCCCTTGATATGACCAGAATCACATGTTTACTGTGAGAATAAGTAACACAAAATTATTTGGTGCAAAAATATAATTTTTAGATAAAAACAAAAATTATAATTTAGATTCAATCACCATATCATCATTTATAATTTATGGAATGGGTGATCATTTCTGTGAAAGAATAGCAAATTTGATAAATATTTGAAATTCAGCCCGAGAACAGTGAATCAGGAAGCATGATATTTTGCAGTTTCATTTTCAAGGTGAATTTCAACATTAGGATTTCGGGGATTCAATATTCGATTTGTTTCGAACATTTTTGAATATTCGATTCGAGATTCGATTCAAACCAAAATCTAAGATTCGCAGGCCCATACTGGGGACCTCATTCTGCTTAGGCCTCATCTTCTGTGAAGTATCTATAGTCTCAAATTAACATCGTTTTTAGTTACTTTTTCCCTTCTGTTCACTTTCTATATCCCCTAAGAAGATAAAATTCATTAATATCCACTTCAAAAAGATATGGATAATTAAAATAAGCCATGTCTGTTTAACCCGATCAATACTACCGGTATTAATAATAAATGCATCAATGACGAGTACAGTAATACCCTAAATAATCGACTCCTTAACCACAGCAGAATTATGGGTAACTTTTCAGGATTTAGTATGAAATATGGCTTGCTGCCATTCATCGGAAAGCTCTCACTGATCTTAACCCAACAAACCGGCCAAAACCGGCCAAATAAAGCTTCAACAGACTAAAATATCTTCGGTCTGTCTCAATAGAACCATACAAATATGGATATCATTGGAACCGGCTCCTTGACCACATTGTGATAGTTACAGTTATGCCCTGTGCCAATGCATTCTCTTATATATGCGAGTCGACCATAGGTCGCCTCGCATATATAAGAGAATGCATTGGCCTAAAAAAAACCTGTTTTTAACACTTTTTACCATTTTTTCTTACATTCTTTAACAATTTTATAATTTGTAATGTGTTAAGCCAATGCATTCTCTTATATATGCGAGGCGACCTATGGTCGACTCGCATATATAAGAGAATGCATTGGCACAGGGCCGTTCTGTTGGGTAAAGGGTTAAATCAGTTCATGTTAATGTGGAACATATAGCCCATTGATTGGATGTGGTCAACGAGCTGGAAAATTGCCTTTCTTGAATTAAGGTGGCGGAAGTGATATATTTATAGCCTTAGATTTATGATTGTGGTACGGATAAAATATTGAATCAGGCTTACAACAGATCAATATGCTTCTAAACATGACAAGAAGGTCACAAGACGACATAGACACTTCTAATGATGGGCTATTTTGTACAAGCCTGCAAATAGCTTGTCTGTCATTTGCAGCATGAGGTCCCCAGAGGGTAAATTTAGTGACGCTATCCCACATAGCTTGCTAGCATCACTAAATTCACCCTCTGGGGACCTCATTCTGCTTAGGTCCTCAACTGATATGGCAGACCTAGGATCAGATTGAAGTTCCCCAGTTGAAGTTTGTGATGTTCACCCATTGCATGGGCACCTCAATTATGAATGTTATCTTCTGCAAATTGGGGGATATAGAAACTTCCTAGAAGGGAAATGTAACTTAAAACAATCTTAATTTGATACTATAGATACTTCCCAGAAGATGAAGCCTGAGCAGAATGAGGTCTCCAGAGGGTAAAATGTCACAAAAAATCAAGCCTATTATAACACTTTCTATACTATTGGCGAGTATAGTTCCCTTAGTGTACCTTCAGACGACCACGATACAATCGTAAGTGGAAAGATTTCCGTCGTAGGAAGTAACCGGAATATGGACTGCGCATGCCCACGTCAAAATCGTAGGTAATAAAATAATATCAAGCGCTGTTTGATTTTAGATGCAAAATCGTGGCGTATCCTTGGTTACCTCCACTTGCGACGTAATCGCAGTCGTGGGTACGTAAAAATCGTAGCTGGAAATGACCGTAGGGTAGTCGATCACATGCTTTAGAACAACCTACGATATCATAATGCACTTGACATCGCAATCGTCTGAACAAACTATCCACGATCTCGTCGACCCCGATTCCTCCACTTAGGATTGTATCGTGGTCGTCTGAAGGTACACTTAGATAATGTTCAGAACATAGGTCGCTTATTGAAATTATTATCTGAACATCTCCCACTAATGAGTATAAATCATTCTGCTCTTGTATTATCTGTTATTCTGTCTGTCGTCTGCTTTTATTACCCGAAGACCCCTCCAAATGAATAATTTACCGTTCCAGTGTATACTTGTATAACTGAATGGGAGAATCCATTCAGTATAGAAAAGGTTAATAGCTCCCTATATGTTAACTCAAGCACTTTCCAAGCCTTGAACAGTAATTTTTCAGATTCAAGTCTATTCCAGGTTATCAATTTAAGCCTGTCTTTACCTAAATACTCATTGATGAGTAGTTCCCGTAGGAAATGTTCAGATAAGGCAATTTTTTTAACTTATTATCTGAAAATTCCCCTCGAATGAATAGGAATCTTCTGAATTTGTTTTATCTTATGTTAGTTACGTCTGCTTTTATTCCTGAACATCCCCTCCAAATGAACAATGAGCCAATCCGATGTATACAGTAATGCCCTTAATAATCGACTTCATAACCACAGCAGAATTATGGGTAACTTTTCAGAATTTAGGCGGAAATATGGCTTGTTGCCATTCATCGGAAAGCTCTCAGCTGGTTGCTATGGGTGCCTTCACTGGATGTTGTGCCCCGCTGGTTGCTTTGGGTGCCACTGGTGAATGACCTCCACTGGATGTTGTGCCCCGCTGGTTGCTATGGGTGCCACTGGTGAATGACCTCCACTGGATGTTGTGCCCCGCTGGTTGCTATGGGTGCCACTGGTGAATGACCTTCCTTGTAGTTGCTACAGTTCGTGACTTTCAGGTTATCACACGTACAGATAATAAAAATGACCTTGGCAAAATTGGCACTCCCCGTAAGCTATTCTTGAATGAATAGAACCCTCCCATTAGAATTTAAAATTTAATTTTCCGTAAGATTGATCTTTCTGAATGAACTCGTGATAGTGATCTCATAGGACACGCTTTACAATGCAATCAATGCACACGGAAAATTTCTCATAGAAATTGTCATCAATCTTTTATCAATCAATGTTGCTGATAGCGCTTAACACAACTACAATGATTTCTGCAACATTTTACAGGTTTATTTCATGTTGGCGTTCATGATGTCATCATTAGACTGCAGTACGAACCTTTTAATTTTAACCTCTTACGAAGTGATTAGAGTAATCGACCTCACATTTAACAGGTTTATTTCATGTTGGCGTTCATGATGTCATCATTAGACTGCAGTACAAACCTTTTAATTTTAACCTCTTACGAAGTGATTAGAGTAATTGACCTCACATGAGTCATTTTTCAAGACTTGCATCAATCTTAATTCCTCATTTCCTGAGAATTGGAAAAATCAAGCCTGCAAATAGCATGTCTGTCATTTGCAGAATGAGGTCCCCAGATAGCATCACCAAATTCACCTTCTGGAGACCTCATTCTGATTAGGCTTCATCTTCTGGGAAGTATCTATAGCATCAAATTAAGATTGTTTTTAGTTACATTTCCCTTCTAGGAAGTTTCTATATCCCCTAATTTGCAGAAGATAAAATTCATAATTGAGGTGCCCAATGGGTGAACATCACCAACTTCAACCGGGGAACTTCAATCTGATCCTAGGTCTGCCATATCAGTTGAGGGCCTAAGCAGAATGAGGTCCCCACAGGGTGAATTTAGTGATGCTAGCCCGCTATGTGGGCTAGCATCACTAAATTCACCCTCTGGGGACCTCATTATGCATATGACAGACACACTATTTGCAGCCTTGGGAAAAATCAATGTCAATCATTTGTTATAAATACAATCTGTAAATCAGTTATAAATAAATTATTTGTGTCTCAAAATCAGGTGACCTACTTTTTTTTAAAGTCCAGTATTTTAAATTTTTGGACTGGCAGTAATTACTATGCCCTTCACTATTAATTAGAACCACTCCATTTGGAAATTATGACTAAGACGGAATGGCCATAATATTATTTATTGAGATCTGATCTCCCAACAAACATACATTAAACATGTGAACAATAATGAAACCTTACTCTCACTTTTCTCTCCTCCTCATGCTTGCACTCTACCTTTTACACATGAAATGATTATGAATTCTCCAACTTCTGCCCACATAAATATATAACACATATTATTAATATTATGTAATCAGAACAAGACAAAATCTCAAGAAATAAACATTATTCTAGCGGTAAGCGAATTACCGTGAACAATCATCTAAAACTTATCTAAATTATAAAACAGGGGAATAGGGTGGGTGGGAAAACTTAATCGAAGTGCCATGTCGAAAAATTCGAAATCGAGTGAATATTTTCGGCGCGAAAAGTGTTTTATACCCGATATTAGAATTATGGGAAATCCAAGAGAATCATGGGAAGTTCAAAGGTCACTATAGTTCGTGTAACATAAGTGTACCGGTATCGTCGGAGTAATATATAGTCTATAGAGTAAATATTTCCGGTTTAGAAATTACACATTTTGATAACAAAATTGACCAATTACTATGCCCTTCACTATTAATTAGAACCACTCCATTTGGAAATTATGACTAAGACGGAATGGCCATAATATTATTTATTGAGATCTGATCTCCCAACAAACATACATTAAACATGTGAACAATAATGAAACCTTACTTTCACTTTTCTCTCCTCCTCATGCTTGCACTCTACCTTTTACACATGAAATGATTATGAATTCTCCAACTTCTGCCAAGCCAACGGCCACCAGAAATTCATAATGATGCATTCTTGGAGAGGGGCCCAAAGGTCAGAGGAGTCATCTGGGCCTCTGATCACTCTGGGAGGAGATGCGGTTCACACTATCTCCTAAAAGGGACAATTCGAGGAGACATCGGTATTAAATTATATGATAATTCAACAGTCATACATGATTCAATATATATCAGTATAAATATGTACTTCCACAACAGCAAATATATTTCAATCCTTTACCAGAAAGTACTCTACGTAATTTGATGCACAATGAATGATCCAATCTAATTGACAAGAGTCATCATAATACCAATTGGGAAGGGTACACTATAAATAGAGACTTATACTGTAAGCGTTACACACACAGACTGATTGTCAATATATTCCATAAAAAAATTAAATATTCAATGCGATGTTTCACACATTAAAAGGATGATTTTAAAACCCTGGTATCTTTGTTTTGTGTGGTAGAATTCAACAGGTGTATGTAAGAATGTAGAGATAATCGAGTTACAATTTGTAAAAGTCAGAACTTAATATCAGTAAACTGAGAGAACAAATTCTCATCTACTCCTATAATTTGGCATTATAGACTTCGAACGAAACAAAATATGATACAACGGCGGAGCATACTATTTATTAAAGCAATGTTGTTTATCAACGTCATACTTATGTGATAGGATATATATGTGTACGTTGAATATATTACCAAGAACTGATCTACATCAATGTAAATGCATGTCTTGGGAATACACCATCACTAAACCTGAATTCATGTTCCAATTGGTCAAGTGATTCTATTTGATTGAATAGTTAATACAGATTCAGCTGTAAGCTGATAAAGAAAAACTGTTTATGTTATACAGGATAAAGTCCATATTTATGCTAAAAATGCACTGGAAGGGGACGATTCGATTCGGTGGTCGCGTATCATCAGATTCTAACAATATTTCTACAAAAGATGGTTTGGTTGTCAATTTTGTCAGGTATGATTTAATGCCAACACAAACGGTTAACCACTGTGAACGATATTATATAAATTTAGGAGCGTTACAAAATAATTTAGAGTATGTATCTTTAATTGCGGTCAGTAACGTGATCCAGTTGAGAGCAATGTGAGGCATTCACTTCTTTTGCAATTGTATATATATCTATATATATACATGTATATTGATATATATATTGATGCTCCGAATTACATAACAAGGTAGTAGTGTTTCTGTTATAGAAGTACGAGTGTTACAAGGGTAACAGTTTGCTATTATAGAACTACGAATGTTACAATGTACATGTACCTCAAGATTCAAAGTTAATTTTCCAATTACAAAGTTTCCATATAAAACTTTCGAGTTGTTGAAGTAATGTTGTACATGTAGGTTGGCTACAAGTTGTTTCGGAACTGGAATTTCGAGTCGGATAGTAGTATTAAACAAGCATAAATGTCCAATAATTACAGTTTGAATTGCTATACGTGACATTTAATTGTCGGTATAATTGTGTACACTGATAGTATTGCTGAATATGTTGCCTTGTTAAGTCTAACTTAAGAAATGTACATTACCAAAATTTATGCTTTACGGTTTTAAAAATACCGTGGATATCGTCGCATATCAAAATATATAAATTATGATATGTCATCTAATCGCAAAATACGGGTAATGTCATTGTTTCTGGGACGAAATTGTCTTCGCATGAAAATTGCTCGGCGGGTGTCAAACTGTCTGTGAGACGTCAATAGTACCTGTGGGACGTCAATAACACCCGTCGAAGTTGCCCATGTGGGCGTTGAAGTTGCCCGATTGGCGTCAAAGTTACCCGTGTGGGCGTCGAAGTTGCCCGATGGGCGTCTAAGTGCCCGATAGGCGTCGAAGTTGCCCGGTAAAAGGCGTCGAAGTTGCCCGATGGGCGTCGAAATTGCCCGATAGGCGTCGAAGTGCCCGATAGGCATCAAAGTTGCCCGGTAAAAGGCGTCGAAGTTGCCCGATGGGCGTCGAAATCGTCTAATGGGCGTCGAGGTTGCCCATGTAGGCGTCGAAGTTGTCCATGTAGGCGTCGAGGTTGCCCATGTAGGCGTCGAGGTTGCCCATGTAGGCGTCGAGGTTGCCCATGTAGGCGTCGAGGTTGTCCATGTAGGCGTCGAAGTTGTCCATGTAGGCGTCAACGTTGCCCGATGGGCGTCGAAGTTGCCCGATAAAAGGCGTCGAAGTTGCCCGATAGGCGTCGAAGTTGTCGATGTAGGGGTCGAAGTTGCCCATGTAGGCGTCGAAGTTGCCCATGTAGGCGTCAAATTTGCCCATGTAGGCGTCAAAGTTGCCCGATGGGCGTCGAAGTTGCCCGATAAAAGGTGTCGAAGTTGCCCGAAAAAAGGCATCGAAGTTGCCCGATAAAAGGTTGTCCGATGGGCGTCGAAATTGCCTTATGTGCGTCGAAGTTGCCCTTGTAGGCGTCGTAGTTGCCCGATGGGCGTCGTAGTTGGTCGATGGGCGTCAAAGTTGCCCGATGGGCGTCGAAGTTGCCCGATAAAATGCGTCGAAATTGCGCGATGGGCGTCGATATTGCCCAATGGGCGTCGAAATTGCCATGGCTGGATGGCTTAAATTTCACCTCCAAAAGTCATCGGATGCATGTCTCAAATTCGAGACACCGAGACAAAGAAGTTCGTCGGTTCAAAGCGACAAAGTCGACTCGCCAATGTCTCAAAAGGACGCTATGCTTACACACACACATATATATATTCCAAAACAAAGGCGAGGGGACCTAGTCACTAGAGCATTTTACTGTAATAATGATAATCTTATGATGTAATACAGTATATAGTTTATGTACTAAAACAAGAGAGAAAATTACTAAAAATATATAGCTTATGCAGACATAAAACCATTTTTCTTAAGCAAGCATGTTATAAATATATATATGCAAACTGAAAATATTTTAAAATTACTTTTAATTAATATAATTAATTAAAAATGATCAACTTGATTGCAAGGAGCGGATTCCAGGCTACAATTTTTTGTATAGTAAGCAACTCATGAATATTGACAAGAGATTGTTACAATGTATAACGTATTGGACATTTAGTAATCTATACATGTATGTGACATTAACACTAAAGTTAACTCCATGTAATAATTCAACCAGCATCCAATCAAATTTTAAAATGATTGTCAAGTCAAAATATAAGCTCTGTAATTTGAATAATATTCAGTATAACCTACATATAACTGAACTTCTACATACAGAGAAAGGCAGCTATTCAGTTTACTTGAACATTTGTGGTGATATTGATCATGTTATGATCGGGCACATGTATGCCATTTCATGAAATTTGTTAACTCCATGTGATAATTCAACCAGCATCCAATAGATTTTGTAAAAAGATTGCTCAAGTCAAAATATAATCTCTGTAATTTCAAAAATATAAAGTATAACCTACATAGAACCGAACTTCTACATACAGAGAAAAGCAACTATTCAGTTTACTTGGACATTTGTAGTGATATTGATCCATGTTATGATCGGACACATGTAATATATGTATGCCATTTCATGAAATTTGTAAAAATTAGAACCAAAGTTCAACTTCTCTATTGAAAAATGATAACTAGCCAAACTTATATCTAAGTCAGACTATCAAACTATATTTGCAATACCTAATACTAAATTATTCAAAGTCGGACGCCTGACAAAATAATGTTTAAAAACTTTCTTAAAAAGTTGACAAGTAAATATTGGGTATGCAAAAATCACTAAGTCAAAACTAGGATAGATTCGATTTGAAAAATTCATAACTCAAAAAGTTCATATTGAAAACATAAAAATTAAATTACATGTTCAAAATTGAGAACAAATTAAATTTCAGAGAAAGTTGACTGAATAAGAAAATTTAAATATATTTCATTTCAAAACATTTAAAAATTAAATATCAATGTATAAAATTTAGAATTAAAAACAATTAATTCAAAGTCAAAATTTGAAGTATAACATTCAATAAGTGAATAAGTCATTAATGTCCATCTTGAATTCCACGATGATGTCACAATATGAAAGTAGACACTGCATGGTCCATATAGAATTGGCGTCACTGATAAACATGGCAATAATATAAATAGATCGTGATGTCACAGATGATGTCACTTCCAATAGTAATAACAGATTCAGGTTATAAATAACTCTTAACGTCATGTCCACATGCTAAACATGGATGCAGCACAGAACTCCATTCGAACAAGCAGTTAGCACCATGAACGTAAATGATATATACATCGCTGTTAGCACGGACGTCAATCGTTCAATAGCGGGCATTGCTGAGAAAGCCCCAGAACCAAGTTCGTTGTTAACCGTGAATATCGTGTAGCGTTAACATTTGATAAAATGTAATTAAAACTTCCATAACCATTGACCATTAAACGCTCTGATGGTTCGACGAACGATGATATTAAGGATTTATATTACCTTAAAGTCCAGATAGTCGGGAGTCCATTTCCTTGATATAATAAGAATTACCACAGAAGCGCCCACGGAATGAACACATGTAATTGCTCCTGAGTGAATACATTCCTCCATTGGCCGATACATTAGCAATAATTAACTGATTAATTCGGTATCTCGATGACAATATTGCTGTGCTCTGTCAATATACTGATTGAATCTCTCGTTCCGGCCTTAGAGCTGACTTCGGGTGACAATATGTCGATCTGTCGAAAGTTTTTTAAAATAACTAAACAAGGAACTAAAAACTTAATCGAAGTGCCATGTCGAAAAATTCGAAATCGAGTCACTTAATCGAAGTGCCATGTCGAAAAATTCGAAATCGAGTGAATATTTTCGGCGCGAAAAGTGTTTTATACCCGATATTAGAATTATGGGAAATCCAAGAGAATCATGGGAAGTTCAAAGGTCACTATAGTTCGTGTAACATAAGTGTACCGGTATCGTCGGAGTAATATATAGTCTATAGAGTAAATATTTCCGGTTTAGAAATTACACATTTTGATAACAAAATTGACCGTTTGTGAGGGGGTGTGGTAATTAATCTCTACCAGAGCGCACCAGTCATACTTCCTTTCTGACTCTGTCACCAGCTGGGTAATGGTCTGTGTTTCTTTATTTAGCATGGGGTTTTCCAGTCAAAATGGCAAAACCCGATCGCTCCAAAGTAAAATTTTCTATGTGCTTTGAGAACAATTCCCGCACTAAAACATAATGACATAATGGAAATCAGAGCGGTAGTTTTGTTGATGATATTCGCAAGCTACTCGTCAAAATTGCAGCAAATTAGAACTCTTGTGTTTGACTTGCCGTGCGAGTTGTGACAAAGTCGTACACGTGCGTTTAGACTTTTGTGTTGATAAAACAATCGGAGAACTGAATCACACCGTTTCGAAATATAGTTCTTCGGTTTTAGTGGGACCTTTCAAACTTAAGGTTCAAAATTTACCCAAATTTTGTTCGATATTTTGTGTGCTGAACAAGGGCAGCATGCTGCTCTGTTCGCTTAGTATATATCTTAATATCGCGGAAGTCCACCAAATGTGGGTAAAATGTCGCCGGTAGCAGTGGTCTTATTGAGTCATCAAGGCAGGTAGACCCTGTATGGAGTTTGGGGGTGTGGGTGCTGCCTATTATTTTCTTTGTAAATCCAGCCTAGAATAATGATGTTACCTTTGAGCAGAAGTAGGACCACAGACATAAAAGTCTCCCCAACATAGTTTATATGGCAAAAAGTTTGATCATTCATCAGTATTACTCACAGTTAGTTAGCACCCCACAAGCCTGCAAATAATGTGTCTGTCCTTCGCAGAATGAGGTCCTCATAGGGTGAATTTAGTGATGCTATCCCTCACAGTGGGCTAGCATCACCAAATTCTCCCTCTGAGGATCTCATTCTGCTTAGGCCTCAACTGCTATGGGAGACTTAGGATCAAATTGAGGTTCCCAGTTGAAGTTGGTGATGTTCATTCATTAGTCACCTCGATTATGCATTTTATCTTCTGCAAATTAGGGGATATAGAAACTTCCCAAAAGGGAAAAAGTAAGTAAAAACAATGTTAATTTGAGACTGCATTCTTCCCAGAAGATGAGGCCTAATCAGAATTAGGTCCCCAGAGGGTGAATTTGGTTATCCTAGCCTGCTGTGTGGGATAGCATCACTTAATTCACCTTCTGGGGACCTCATTTTGTAAATTACAGACACGGTATTTGCAGGTTTGGCAGCACAGAAATCATTACATATGGCAAATAGATCAGTAATGGCCCTGAACACATATTGCAGGCTTATTTTGACACACAGTTCTCCAGAGGTTTTACACTGTTTAACATTAATAACTATGCACATGTCAAAGGTCTGTTATAGAACCACAGAAAATTAGAAGCCTTAAAGCAGGAAAGTAGATACCGGAAAATTCTACACACTCAACATCCCTGTCAGTTATTATCTATGCAGAATGCAAAGCAGATGAGCAGGGAATTTTTCGTCAGTAGATCTTTTCATCGGCTTGGATATTTAGTAGCAAAAAACAAAGAGGTCTTTAACCGCAATTTATAAAAATATTTGAGACATTCCAAGGTGTAATGAGATGATGTAACGATTCTATAATTATTCGGGTCTGGCGTACTTCTGGGTTAATATCATGCTGTCTGTTAAAACAGTGTTGCTTACATGGCTACATGGGTGCATAGGTGTACTGATTAACATTGATTATAGATTAATAAATGCTGCATATAATTTTTGTGTGTATTTTATATAAAGATTCTAACAATCTAACAATAAAATAGCATCATAACACTTTAAAAAATTTATGATTTTTATTTTGAGATAAAATCAGAAGAAAAATATAACTAAACTTATAAGTGGAGTTTCATTGCATAGAAAGTGTCTCCAAAGTGGGAGATCTTCTGTTCACCCACGACATTTAACCTTTCCTATACTGAATGGATTCTCCCACCCAGTTATAAAAGTATATACTGGAATGGTATATTATTCATTTGGAGGGTTGTTCAGGTAATAAAAGCAGATGACAGACAGAAAACAGATAATACAAGAGCAGAATAATTCATATTCATTGGTGGGAAATGTTCAGATAATATGTTCAAAGAAATGACCTATGGTCAATGCATTAGGATTTCTATTAATTGGTTGAAAATATTGAGATAATAATCTGAACTATAGGTCGTTTGTTGGAACTTATTATCTGAACATTTCGTAAGGGAACTACTCGTCAATGAGTATTTAGTACATAAATGGTAAACAAGGTTGCAATGCTAAATCAAATTTATATTTTTACTGGAAAACAGTTTTTAGCTGATCAAATAGGTATGTCTTGATGTTGCCTATAGTTATGCCACCACTAAATGAGTTATGTATTTTCTATATACAAAGGTGAATATTTCAGGGTGTAAGGCTGTTATATATACTCACTCATGTTATATATACTCACTCCATGTTATATATACTCACTCATGTTATATATACTCACTCATGTTATATATACTCACTCATGCAGACTAACACAAAAAGAAGTCCAATTTCACCATAATGATAATATCCTTGTAATTAATGTTTTCTGTCTGAAATAAAGAAAAGAAGGAAAATATATATTTTAACGCTGATTTTTTTTTTTTAACTTTCTCTTTGTGTCTGGCAGTATAAAGACATAACAAACTTGGTAAATACAGGGGTCCAATTCTTGATCCATTAACCCTTTCATGATGGGAGCTGCACTGGTGCAGCATTAAAGATCATGTGCCAGTGCATTCTCTTATATATGTGAGTCTCCCATAGGGAGCCTCGCATATATAAGAGAATGCATTGGCTTACAATGTCAAGGTAAATATTGTTAGGCCAATGCATTCTCTTATATGTGCGAGCCTCCCTATGGGAGACTCACATATATAAGAGAATGCATTGGCACAGAATTTTCAGGAAGCTCCAGTCATGAAAGGTTAAAGGCCCCCGAATCATAATAACATACATGGACTAGCAGAGAAGGCGACTCGGGAGATATTTCACCCTAAATTGTGTCACTTCTTCCTGTTTTTGTCCCAGGGAGAAGTCTCTTCTTTCTCATATATACAGGTATACATTTGTCCAAACAGTATATTTATGGTGTAATTACGGATTATAATGGTGTATTTTACTCATAATAATTTGATAAATGGGCTTTTGTATTGCATATTAATTATTGGATCATAGAAAGGTGGTGTTGGGGTGTAAACACAGTAATGCCATAAATAATCGACTCCTTAACCACAGCATAATTATGGGTAATTTTTCAGGATTTAATCGGAAATATGGCTTGTTGACATTCATCGGAAAGCTCTCAGTGAGAACTTTCCGATAAATGGCAACAAGCCCTATTTTCGACTAAATCCTGAAAAATTACCCATAATTCTGCTCTGGTTAAGGAGTCGATTATTTAGGACATTACTGTAAACTTCAGACATTATGACTTCTCCCTAATAAGCAAATGGAGAGAAGTGACTTCTCCCAATTTGAAACTTCTCAGTTGGTCGCTGATAACATATAACCATGCATCACCTGATTGGGTACCATTGAATCTCTGTAGAGGACCCACACTGTAATATTCCATACGGACGTGTCTAGACAGTGCCAACTGCTGGAGATGACCGATGATTACAGATGACTGGACTAATAAGCTCACCATTATGAATCATTAGTGGTCAGTGTAGCGGCTGATATATTTTTTTGTTGATGTAATTTCCGGAAAAACTTTCCCCCGTCAGACTGTTTGTGTGCCTTGGGTGGTATGATTACAGAGAGGTTGACAGAGACCAATCTGAGCCATTAAGAAATCTAATTTAGGAAGATCTATGTACGTTAATACTAGTCATGACACTTGTTGGTCAAGTATTAGGATGGCGGAAGGGACACGCACACAGTCGTACTTAAACGGTGGCCTTTGGAATGATCGCACTCGTACAGTCATACTTAAATGGTGGCCTTTGGAATGATCGCACTCGTACAGTCATACTTAAATGGTGGCCTTTGGAATGATCGCACTCGTACAGTCGTACTTAACAGTGGCCTTTGGAATGATCGCACTCGAACAGTCATACTTCATGCAACATGGCCTTTGGAATCATCGCACTCCACTCGTACAGTTGTACTTCAACGGTGGCCTTTGGAATCATCGCACTGTCATGATTTTCCATCCATACTTTTGTCAACACATCCAATGAAAACCCCCTGCCCCAGGTACAACTCACACCAATTCAATTTTTTTCAAATATTTCAATGGGTTACATTTATAACTTAAATTATTTTAATAGTTATGAAAAAAAGAGAATGTTTTGACATTTTATTGATCATTTCAAACATTCACATACAGTTGCTGGATACTAGATTTTAACATTTATTTCTAACTGAATGTGAATTTTCATGGATAGCTAGAAGTTTGTAAGGAGATGACCTAACATAATGTTGAGATTCTTGAAGCAGTATTGAACTCAATTAAATTGCCATTCGAGCCTTTTACTAGTTCAGATCATGTACTTTTTATGGCAGTTGTTCATTTTCACTAAATTTGTATACTGTAGCTGAGAACGCTCTTCCCAAAATTTCCCTTTTAAAACTATGATTAAAGTCATCTTTTTAACATTTTTTTGTTACATAAAATGCTTGATGTGAGAGCTTTCCGATGAATGGCAACAAGCCATATTTCCAACTAAATCCTGAAAAATTACCCATAATTCTGCTGTGGTTAAGGGGTCGATTACTTAGGGCATTACTGTAAGTAGTTTCTGTGTAGGTCTATCTAAACTAAACTTTCCACCTCCTCAAATAGCTCAGGCATGGAAACCCTTTAAAATCCTTTGGAATTATCGTACTGTCTTGATTCTTCGCATGATGCAAAAATATAAAGAGATCAATATTCAGGTTATAAATAAACATTTATTGACACAACCAGACCAGAGTGTTAAAGTGATGTGAAACACTCTCGTAGGGTGATCAAATAGAACTTGAGAATAATCTTACTGAAAGTAGTTATTTTAATCCAAATTGACGATACATACCGTCATTCTTGTATATTAAGTAAATGCAATGACTCTTGATGGCGAAATCAATTGCGTTAGATTATCGCCAAAAGTTGCATCCCGAATCGAGATGTAAATATTTACAATTGAGCATAGTTCAGACGATCTTTTCTATGGAGTGGTGTGGTCGATTTCTTTGAAATTTTCGGGGATGCTACTGGGATCTTACATTCCCCATGTTGACATAGCGCACGAGTACTACCTTATCAATATTACGCAACCGAACAAGTCCATAACATGTCTTTAAAATGTCAGTCAAGAGCATCTACTATTTACATACAATGAAAACGGTTCCATGACCAGTCGCTCCAATAAATGCTTAAACGGACATGGCTCATTCAAGCTTCCGAATTCTGTCCACGCAATTTGGAAGGAGGTATAAGATAGGTTGACATATACATGAAATATTGATATACCGGCTTCATATTCTCTGAAAAATACTTGCCATAGTCACAGCCATTTACCAGCTGTTTTAAATTTTTCGTACAAAAGTGGAACAAATGCTCTTTATTTCTACCTTATCAGGAATACACTAACACTGAATGGTCTTTTCTCTTCCATACCGTGCAAATGGTTATTTTTTGTTTGGGTCCCAGACATCGTGTTCAAAGTTGTATTTTTGTGCTTAAATATCAAGGGCAACTATAGTAATGCCCTAAATAATCAACTCCTTAACCACAGCAGAATTATGGGTAACTTTCAGGATTTAGTCCGAAATATGGCTTGTTGCCATTCATCGGAAAGCTCTCAGTAATTCTGATGTGGTTAAGGAATCGATTATTTAGGGTATGTGCATGTATATCTAGAGAACTGAACATTTGGGAGAATCCATTTTGGAGTGTATCATTGAAGATATACTCTCCCATTTGTCACCCCTAAATTACTATTTCTTCTGATTTAATTAACACCCCTAAATCAGTGTTTGAGGTTGAAAAAAAAATAACAATAGATTTCATAAATCAAAATGCAATAGCTCTGAGGTATTTGAATGGTGGTTGGTGAGTTCCTCCACACAAATAAAATAATTTTCACCCCCTTAGCGGAAGAACTAGTAATTTATGGGTATTAAATTGGAAAAATTAGCAATTTAACTGTGTTAAATTGTGGTATATTTAATTATACACCAGGACCTAAATAAATAGATTTCGTAAAAATTAGAATAGAACCGTGAATCAATATAGTAGGCCTCGCCTACATCTTTAGTTGCCTTGAATGAGAAATCTAAGCACGGCACATGAATGACCGACAAATGCTGCTTTTCAGGCACCATTTGCTTCATTCTCTGAGCTCACTCAACCATCAACGCGCAGAATTGATCTCGTTTATGCCGTGTGCCGATTATTGTTGGGAAATTGCTTGTGTGAGTGAGTAATTTTGATGGTTTATGAGTCGTGGTTGAGCCGTCCATTAGGTAAGATTGTCCGGGGATGGGGATGTGACATGGTACTTAGCAGTCACCCATGGTTTTATTCACGTCATGGATCATGACATAAAGCATTTAACCCTTTACCCAACAAACCGGCCAAAACCGGCCAAATAAAGCTTCAACAGCCTAAAATATCTTCGGTCTGTCTCAATAGAACCATACAAATATGGATATCATTGGAACCGGCTCCTTGACCACATTGTGATAGTTACAGTTATGCCCTGTGCCAATGCATTCTCTTATATATGCGAGTCGACCATAGGTCGCCTCGCATATATAAGAGAATGCATTGGCCTAAAAAAAATCTTTTTTTAACACTTTTTACCATTTTTTCTTACAGTCTTTAACAATTTTATAATTTTTAATGTGTTAAGCCAATGCATTCTCTTATATATGCGAGGCGACCTATGGTCGACTCGCATATATAAGAGAATGCATTGGCACAGGGCCGTTCTGTTGGGTAAAGGGTTAAGTGCAGTAGGACCTGTCTGGTCTGATTGCTTATTTTACTGAGCCGGGTTCGCACTTTTGATGCCCAAATTGGAAAATGGCCAGAATTTTTGGAAATTTGCCAAATAAGATTTAATTTGGCCCAAAAGTTTTAAGATATTACAGCCAACAATCACATCGCTGAATATTCAAGGCATTGGCCAAAAGTTGGGAGCGCCATAAAATTTCAGTAGTCCATTACCATATAATCATCAGATATGTTATTGACCGTAACATGTTGAGGGCTAAAGGGACAGTTGCATGCAGTATGTTGCCCCTCTAGCCTTCAACTTGTTAATGTCATTGCACTCAAATTTTCTCAAATCACTATAGACAGTGGTATAGTTGAGTAGATTTATACATGTACTCTCAAGTTATATATGCACCACTCCCATAGTACCCTGACCCAGGCTCCATCTATATTTTTGCCAAATTATATTGTCTATTTTTTCATTTAATATAGAATAGCAGCTCAATATCAAAGCTTTTGGCCACAGGCCTTCCTCAGTGATGATCCAAAATACACTTTCGGCTACATGTTACAAGATTACTTATCTAAATGACAATCGGATGAACATTGTGCGTCAAAATTGTCTGTCATAATGTTAGAGAATCACATTCAGTTGACGTAATCACACTGGCGCGGGAATTGAACCCTCTGCCCTTTTGTTGAGTCTTAAAATCCATGAATTCTCTTATATAAGACTTAGTTGCTTCCCTCCGCTGACTATACCTACAAGAGGGTATCACCCCCCCCTTTTCGGTACGCGGGATTCAGGGTGTTTTGAAGCCGTACGCGGGATTCATACCCCCGAATTAACTGGTAGCTTCTTGTGCATATTCGACCACCATGCCATCATAACGTATCATTAATCGTATCATAACGGCCTCATAACGCCCATAATGCGACCAGCATCTCTTCGGTCGTTAACCGGAAAGCGTCCGGGAACTATATTTGATTTGTGTTCCAATTCCAAACTTTTAATTAACCGGTATATTAAAACAGTCAATTTGTATGTCATTTATCGTATATTATTTCTTAACATGTATTCAGGATTCACCCCCAAAAATTAACTGGTATTCAGGATTCAGGGGGAGGGGGATGATACCCTCCTACAACCGAAACAATCATGTCCTTAATAGAATATTGTCTTTATTCAAGGTTTTCGCAAATTTTCAGGAAGCTCCCATCATGAAAGGGTTAGGACATCAATACACTGCAGTTTTATAGCTAGTCAACCCTAATATCCAGTAAATCTACACCATACCTCCCACAGGACATATTCCAAACCAGACAAGATGTGAAGACATCTGTTAGTGTAGTGTAATTGTTTATTATTATAAGGTCTGAACAGGTAATAGATTTATTGCTCTAAATATTAAAGAAACAGGTCCAACAGAAATTGCACTATGATGCACATCATATCCAGATAGTAATGCTTTTAGGAAAATTATACTGATAAGACGCTGTGTGCAACAGTGCAATAAAATCCAACATTCAACCAGCGTTACATGCAAAATTTAATTAATTTACATGGATATGCCCTCGTTGGGCAATTTAAGAGCAATAAAAATACTCGTTTGTGGCGGCAATTAATAGGTGATGCCTGTAAAAAGTCATTCGTTTAAAACAAACATGAGCCACGTTGCATAATCTTAAGAACTAATGGGTTCTTCTACCCCTTGCTAGCCTCCAGTCAATTACCGAACATGCAAAATTTATTAGGGAACACAAACATCATTCTAAAAAACAGAATTAAGTCCTTCAAGTCACATTGTGCATTGAACAGCTTTTTTGCCTGAGGCTCTTGTGGATGAATGATGTGTTGTGATGGGCAAAGTCATGATAGGACAAGTACCTTGAACAAGGAATGCAGCGACATGGGTAGGGGTGTGTGATGGGCAAAGTCATGATAGGACAAGTTCCTTGAACAAGGAATGCAGCAACATGGGTAGGGGTGTGTGATGGGCAAAGTCATGATAGGACAAGTTCCTTGAACAAGGAATGCAGCGACATGGGTAGGGGTGTGTGATGCAGCGACATGGGTAGGGGTGTGTGATGCAGCAACATGGGTAGGGGTGTGTGATGGGCAAAGTCATGATAGGACAAGTTCCTTGAACAAGGAATGCAGCGACATGGGTAGGGGTGTGTGATGCAGCGACATGGGTAGGGGTGTGTGATGCAGCAACATGGGTAGGGGTGTGTGATGGGCAAAGTCATGATAGGACAAGTTCCTTGAACAACGAATGCAGCGACATGGGTAGGGGTGTGTGATGCAGCGACATGGGTAGGGGTGTGTGATGGGCAAAGTCATGATAGGACAAGTTCCTTGAACAACGAATGCAGCGACATGGGTAGGGGTGTGTGATGCAGCGACATGGGTAGGGGTGTGTGATGGGCAAAGTCATGATAGGACAAGTTCCTTGAACAAGGAATGCAGCGACATGGGTAGGGGTGTGTGATGGGCAAAGTCATGATAGGACAAGTTCCTTGAACAAGGAATGCAGCGACATGGGTAGGGGTGTGTGATGGGCAAAGTCATGATAGGACAAGTTCCTTGAACAAGGAATGCGACATGGGTAGGGGTGTGTGATGGGCAAAGTCATGATAGGACAAGTTCCTAGAACAAGGAATGCAGCGACATGGGTAGGGGTGTGTGATGCAGCGACATGGGTAGGGGTGTGTGATGCAGCAACATGGGTAGGGGTGTGTGATGCAGCGACATGGGTAGGGGTGTGTGATGCAGCGACATGGGTAGGGGTGTGTGATGCAGCGACATGGGTAGGGGTGTGTGATGCAGCGACATGGGTAGGGGTGTGTGATGCAGCGACATTGGTAGTGGCGTGTGATGCAGCAACATGGGTAGGGGTGTGTGATGCAGTGACATGGGTAGGGGTGTGTGATGCAGCGACATGGGTAGGGTGTGTGATGCAGCAACATGGGTAGGGTTGTGTGATGCAGTGACATGGGTAGGGTTGTGTGTGGGCACTCACAGGCAGCGACATGGGTAGGGTTGTGTGATGCAGCGACACGGGTAGGGGTGTGTGATGCAGCGACATGGGTAGGGGTGTGTGATGCAGCGACATTGGTAGTGGCGTGTGATGCAGCAACGTGGGTAGGGATGCGTGATGCAGTGACATGGGTAGGGGTGTGTGATGCAGCGACATGGGTAGGGTGTGTGATGCAGCGATATGGGTAGGGTTGTGTGATGCAGTGACATGGGTAGGGTGTGTGTGGGCACTCACAGGCAGCGACATGGGTAGGGTTGTGTGATGCAGCGACATGGGTAGGGTTGTGTGATGCAGCGATATGGGTCGGGTTGTGTGTGGGCACTCGCAGGCAGCGACATGGGTAGGGTTGTGTGATGCAGCGACATGGGTAGGGTTGTGTGATGCAACGACATGGGTCGGGTTGTGTGTGGGCACTCGCAGGCAGGCGTCAACTTTAGGGCATCAATTAGGGAGTAGAGAAGAGAAAATTGAAGAGAACTGAAGGGATTGACCCTTTAACCCTTTACCCAACAGAACGGCCCTGTGCCAATGCATTCTCTTATATATGCGATTCGACCATAGGTCGCCTCGCATATATAAGAGAATGCATTGGCTTAACACATATTAAAAATGATAAAATTGTCAAAGAATGTATAAAAATAGTGTAAAAATTGTTAAAAAATGTAAGAAAAAATTATAAAATTGTTAAAGAATGTAAGAAAAAATGGTAAAAAGTGTTAAAAAAGAATTTTTTTAGGCCAATGCATTCTCTTATATATGCGAGGCGACCTATGGTCGACTCGCATATATAAGAGAATGCATTGGCACAGGGCATAACTGTAACCATCACAATGTGGTCAATGAACCGGTTCCAATGATATCCATATTTGAATGGTGTTATTGAGACATACCAAAGATATTTTAGGCTGTTGAAGCTTTATTTGGGCGTTTTTGCCCGTTTGTTGGGTAAAGGGTTAATTTCTGAATGCATTTTTCCTTTCAGTCCTATAAGTGTACAGTCCTATAAGTGTACAGTCCTATAAGTGTACAGTCCTATAAGTGTACAGTCCTATAAGTGTACAGTCCTATAAGTGTACAGTCCTATAAGTGTACAGTCCTACAGTCCTATAAGTGTACAGTCCTATAAGTGTACAGTCCTATAAGTGTACAGTCCTATAAGTGTACAGTCCTATAAGTGTACAGTCCTATAAGTGTACAGTCATATAAGTGTACAGTCATATAAGTGTACGGTCCTATAAGTGTACATCTATAAGTGTACAGTCCTATAAGTGTACAGTCCTATAAGTGTACATCTATTTGAACAAGCCTGTGTTTGTCATTTGCAGAATCACTAAATTAACCCTCTAGGGACCTCATTCTGCTTAGCCCTCATCTTCTCTGGACAGTTTATTATCAAATTTCTATAGAAACTTCTTCATAGATACTATTTCTTTTTTAGTTCAGTTTCTCCCCAAATTGGCAGACGTCACACTGCATAATCAAGGTTCCCAATGGGTGTTCATCACAATATTCACCATTTGGGAATTTCGATCTGAGTCTATGTCTCCCATAGCAGATGAGGCCATGCACAGGGTCCGCGCTGGACCGAAATTAACTTTTGCCAAATAATTTGCCAACAAATGAGAGTATTTTTTGCCAAATTATTTTAGCAATTGCCAAATGCTATCCCCGTTAGTATAATTTTCTGCAACCTTAAGTCTTATGTTTCGACACTCGCAGTTTGAGCCATTTTGATATCGATAGAAAATCAGTTAGTTAATAATTAATTACACTCGCATGTCTATTGTGGTTTATCATACAATAAGCCGATCACCGAACAATACAATGGTCGAAGGGTTTCTCCAACAGAAAGGCACATAACAGGAGGATTAGTAATCCCTCCAACCATCAGTACTAACGCTATGAGATTAACATCATCTAAATTCATCTTAATAGAGGTGTTAACCTTTCCTAAGCCTTATAAAACACCACTAATATAATTATGTTGTAAGAGTTTCCTAAAATTAATGGTATTCGTGATTGACCAGTATTTTTCAAATTTCTTGAGGAATTAAATAGTGACTTGCCAAAACTTTTGCCAAATGAAAATATTTTTTGCCAAATTTTAATTATTTTTGCCATTGGCAAATTTGGCAAGTGGCAGCGCAAACCCTGGTCATGCAGAATGAGGTCCGCAGAGTGTGAATTTGATGATGCTAGCACGCTGTGCGGGATAGCATAACTAAATTCACCCTCTGGGGACCTCATTCTGCAAATGACAGGCACACTAATCTCAGACTTGCATTTTTTTACCCTGTGCCAATGCATTCTCTTATATATGCGAGTCGACCATAGAGAATGCATTGGCCTAACAATATTTTATCATTTTTTTTAAATAAATGTTTCTTACAATTTTTAGGACATAAAATAAAAAACATCCATTACCCTCAGGGAGCCCCACACATATATAGAAGCATATAGAAGAGTGTCGTCTGCTCATGTTGTCTGGGGCTCTGTATGGGTGAAATTACAAAATTGTTAAAGAATACAAGAAAAAATTATTAAAATTGTAAAAAATTGTTAGGCAACCTATGGTCGACTCGCATATATAAGAGAATGCATTGGCACAGGGTAAAAAAATCCCAACTTACGACTGGATTTGATATGGCGGGTCACATTTGTAGTTATGATCAAATACCAGGAACCTGCCTAGAAATTTCACCTGCCCCCCTATTTGATTATTATGGGGAATCTTAACCCTTCCATGAGCTTTCTGAAATTTTATGAAAACCCTGTGCCAATGAATTCACTTAGAGGACCTTATTCTGCTCAGGCCTCAACTACTATGGGATACCTAGGATCAGATTGAAGTTCCCCAATTGATGTTGCAAGGTGATGTTCACCCATTATTCACCTCGATTATGCAATTTAACTTCTGCAAATATTGGGATATAGAAACTGAACAGAAGGGAAAACATAACTATAAAAACAATGTTAATTTGAGGCTACAGATACTTCCCAGAAGATGAAGCCTAAGCAGAATGAGGTCCCCAGAGGTTGAATTTGGTGAAGCTAGCCCAGTGTGAGGGGTTTGGGGTAGCATCACTAAATTCACCTGCTGAGAACCTTATTCTGCAAATGTCTGACACACTATATCCAGCATCTAAAGGATTAATTTGTGACGAATACCTTTGATAATCTTAGTAGCTGAACATTCTAACAAATGAATAAATGGGAATCAAGTAACTACTCATGGAGTATTCAGTTATCAACAGGTTAATCAGAGATGTGAATCTAAAGGTTCAAGTATGAAATCTCATAATTAGCTATGTATTGTTATGATAGCAGAATGGACTGTTGTGACAGTATAATAATTACCCCTTGTTAGCACTCAGCTGATGAAAGTACAATATAAGTCATAACTCATGTGGCCGGTTCTCAGTCTGTAAGGCTGCACTTCCCAATGGGCTAGAAAATATGGAAGTTTGTCCATTGATGCTGATGAGATGTGACCTGTAAGTTACAATGGTGTAAATGTTTACCAGGTTAAAGTGGTGTAAATGTTTACCAGGTTACAGTGGTGTAAATGTTTACCAGGTTACAGTGGTGTAAATGTTTACCAGGTTACAGTGGTGTAAATGTTTTGGTGTATGGTTGTTATTATATAATGTTTTGGTGTATGGTTGTTATTATATAATGTTTTGGTGTATGGTTGTTATTATATAATGTTTTGGTGTATGGTTGTTATTATATAATGTTTTGGTGTATGGTTGTTATTATATAATGTTTTGGTGTATGGTTGTTATTATATACTGTTTTGGTGTATGGTTGTTATTATATAATGTTTTGGTGTATGGTTGTTATTATATAATGTTTTGGTGTATGGTTGTTGTTATTATATAATGTTTTGGTGTATGGTTGTTATTATATAATGTTTTGGTGTATGGTTGTTATTATATAATGTTTTGGTGTATGGTTGTTATTATATAATGTTTTGGTGTATGGTTGTTATTATATAATGTTTTGGTGTATGGTTGTTATTATATGTTTTGGTGTATGGTTGTTATTATATAATGTTTTGGTGTATGGTTGTTATTATATAATGTTTTGGTGTATGGTTGTTATTATATAATGTTTTGGTGTATGGTTGTTATTATATAATGTTTTGGTGTATGGTTGTTATTATATAATGCCCAGATACAGAATTTTCTTTAAATCTGAAAGATTGACATTTGCAGTAACTTTTTATGCAAAAAAAATCATATCGACGGCAATTCGCTTTTAAAGGTACTCAATCCGATAAAACTCCTCTCAATTAATATTTCAATGGCTTCGGGGGTCAAAAATATTTGATTCGAGTCGAGGAAGCCACCCATCAAAGCTCAGATTTTTTAGATATCGATTTTAGAAATCTATTATTTTTCATTATCGGGAATACTTTCTGTCCCAGAACACAGTCAAAATTGCGTTATTATTACCACTTGATTTTAGAGTTATCCATCCTTGTCTGTTTGAATAGTGTTTTGGTGTACACATCTCGAGCAGATTACGAAGTTGAAGGCAATTATTAGTACTCATCTCGAGAAAATAACAAATTTCAAAAATCAATATCTAATAACTCTGAGCTTTGTTTGATGGGTTCCTCGACTCGAATCAAATATTTTTTACCCCAAAAGCCAAAGAAATAGCAATATAGGACCCTCTGATCGGATTGTTGTTGTTGGAATCTGTTGAGATGGGGACCCTCTGATCGGATTGAGTATCTTTAAATCTTGGGTTTTTGTAATTAGTATCAGAACCGCACTAAAAAATAATGTAATTTTTAGACCACACCATAATATTCAAACTTCACTACAAAGGGTTAATTCATGTGCCAATGATCCAATGGGAATTTATAGGGTGGAGGTGTACATGCTATAAAACACACATGACTATTGACCAATCAGGGGCCAGTGTCTATTTTATTCTCTCCTATACTTTCCTCCCGCATCCGCTCGAGGGCGCTCCAAGCATATTTACACCACTGTAACCTGTACATGACAGCTCGGTGGCTGCGTGGGGATAGAGATCGGTTTGTAGTCACTGTTAACACAGAGATATGAGTTTGAGGCTGGCCAGCATGGTAAATAAATTAATCAGTAAATAATCAATCGGTAATTAAATTAACCAAAAAATAAATTAATCGGTAAATAATTAATCGGTAATTAAATAAACCAAAAAATAAATTAATCGGTAAATAAAGTAATTGGTAAATAAATTAATCAGAAAATATATTAATCAGTAAATAAATTACTCAGTAAATAAATTACTCCGAAAATAAATTAATCGAGACAGACTCCTAAAAGTAAACCATATTCTGTGGAGTCTATGGCGCAGCAATATATGATTATTTCTCTGTGAATCCTCTTGACTTAGAAGTGATACATATCTAGATGAAGAAATATCACAACCACGGATACAAATCTCACAGAATGCCAATTTTTTTTGTTAGACCCAAAGGTCAAAAGTTGGAAATTTGAGGATCGCAAAACCATAACAATTGGAGCAATTTCTGTATTTTTGCATCCATGTAGGTACTAAATTTGGCATGATCGGAATTAAGGTACTAGAAATGTGGTGGATTATAAGTCCCTACCATTGTACAAGCCTTGAAATAGGGTGTCTGTCATTTGCAGAATGAGTCCCCAGAGGGTGAATTTAGTGATGCTACCCCGCAAATTCACCCTCTGGGAACCTCATTCTGCTTACACCGCTATGTGGGGGTAGCATCACTAAATTCACCCTCTGGAGATCTCATTCTGCAAATGATAGACACCCTATTTCAAGGCTTGCCATTGTACACATCTCTATTATTTTTTTTATTTTTTTTTATAAAGTCTCCTGTTATCTTGAGTAAATATGAATAAGATCCATCTAATAGTGCACCAGGACTGAGATTTCTGAATTGCTGAGCTATTTATAAACAACGACCTCACACGTGAGCTATTTATAAACAATGACCTCACACGTGAGCTATTTATAAACAACGACCTCACACGTGAGCTATTTATAAACAACGACCTCACACGTGAGCTTAAGAGAATGCAATTTTTCTTTAAAGGTTTCTGACATAAAACTGATGGCTGACGGCATAACCATCATGGAAAATAAATTAATCGGTAAATAAATTAATCGAGAAGGACTCTGAAAAGTAAAACAATATTCTGTGGAGTCTAAGGAGTGGCAATATATGATTATTTCTCTGTGGATGCTCTTGACTTAGAAGCGATACATATCTAGATGAAGAAATACCACCACCGAGGATACAAATCTCACGGCATTCCAATTTTTTTTCCGCAGACCTCAATATCTATATCAGAGTATAATAAAACTTGCATACCTTCCATCTCATGGCATCTAATTAGTCACACAAACTGCATCCTAAAGCACATGGCACTGCATGTGAACAATGCATATTAATACTTCTGTTTCATCCATGTGCCGTCCCTTTGAATCATGGCCAACATTTTGTTTGTATCTCATGGTTTTCCAATATGTTTCCTCATCAAATATGAATTAAACTAGCCCCCAAAGGCTAGCAGTTTTACCGATCCCAATTCAAGGTGTTGACAATGCAATTAGTCTCGGACGTAGTAATACGTAGTAATAGTGGTACCACACGGAATCACACCCGCTGAAGGATTTAAAGCGACCAATTACACAGGCAAATTGCTTTATCTCTGTATTATCCAGCTTTTATTGTCGTGCACAGACTTAAGGTAACTCCCTTGTTAACAATAGGGAAATAAACCAGTTGGTAGTGATGGAACAAGCAATACACCCATACCCCATAAGCCTGCAAATAGTGTGTCAGTCATTTGCAGAATGAGGTCCCCAGAGGGTGAATTTAGTGATGCTAGCCCTCTGTGTGGGATAGTCATTAAATTCATCCTCTGGGGACCTCTTTCTGCTTAGGCAACATCTTCTGGGAAATATCTATAGTCTCAAATTAACATTGTTTTTTGTTACTTTTTCTCTTCTATTCAGTTTCTATATCACCTAATTTGTAGAAGATAATATGCATAATCGAGATGACTAATGGGTGAGTATCACCATCTTCAACTGGGGAACTTCAATCTGATCCCAGGTCTCCCATAGCAGTTGAGGCCTAAACAGAATGAGGTCCCCAGAGAGTGAATTTGGTGATGCTAGTCCACTTTGCAGGGTAGCGTCACTAAACCAACCCTTTGGGAACCTCATTCTGCAAATGACAGACACACTATTTGCAGCCTTGCTGTATACCCAAGCTGGCTCCTGAGCCATCTGTGTAATGAGACCCTGATGATAGCGAGAATGCATTTCCCAGGAACATGTCATTATAACGTGTCATTATAAAGTAGCTAATCACCAGATAATCTTTAGTAAATAATCATTTCAAAGCTATTTCAGACCAATTTTGTTTTGTCTTTAATTTTTTTTACTTTCTTTCAATATATATCAATCACAATAAACAGATAATATATATCAATCACAATAAACAGATAATATATATCAATCACAATAAACAGATAATATATATCAATCACAATAAACAGATAATTTTCGATTGTGTTAGTTACTTCAGTCGTTACTTTGGAAATATTCTCATTTTCTCTAATCTTACAGTTAGACATTTTTTTGAAAACAGTTTTCTAGTAAATGATTTCAAATTATAGATATGAGATATTCTGTTGAAAAATTTATTGGCCTTCATTGGAAATGCTATAATAATAGCCTAGAACACCTATTCTATCAATTTCTTATGATTCTGTCCTTGACTAAAATGGCTGTAAATCTCTGTAATCTTATAAACAGCTGTAGAAAACATTTAAGTCACAACTAATTATATTCAAGGTTATCCAATGCCATTTAGTGAATCTTTAAGGATTTTCATAGCCCTTTATTCAGAAATTCAAAGCCATTTCTTGACAATTTTAACAAAGTTATTTCAAGATCTTCATTAATAAGTTCATGCAGTGAGTCGTGTTAATGTGTATCTTCATTAACCCTTTACCCAACAGAAGGGCCCTGTGCCAATGCATTCTCTTATATATGCGAGTCGACCATAGGTCGCCTCGCATATATAAGAGAATGCATTGGCTTAACACATAAAAAATTATAAAATTGTTAAAGAATGTAAGAAAAAATGGTAAAAAAAGATTTTTTTAGGCCAATGCATTCTCTTATATATGCGAGGCGACCTATGGTCGACTCGCATATATAAGAGAATGCATTGGCATAACTATAACCATCACAATGTGGTCAATGAGCCGGTTCCAATGATATCCATATTTGTATGGTTTTATTGAGACAGACCGAAGATATTTTAGGCTGTTGAAGCTTTATTTGGCCAGTTTTGGCCGGTTTGTTGGGTAAAGGGTTAATAAGTTCATGCAGTGAGTCGTGTTAATGTGTCATTGAAAAACAATGCTATTCAAGCAAGCCTTGAAATAGGGTGTCTGTCATTTGCAGAATGAGGTCCCCAGAGTGAATTTAGTGATGCTACCCCGCATAGCGTGCTAGCATCACCAAATTCACCCTCTGGGGACCTCATTCTGCTTACACCTCAGCAGAATGAGGTTCCCAGAGGGTGATTTGGGGACCTCATTCTGCAAATGACAAAAATAGTGACCCATGCACTTTTCCCACTGAAAAATTGGAGCATTCAAGTTCATCTAACATTACCAAAAATTCCAGCCTCACCAATTGTACCATTTCAGAAAACACAATGTTGTAACTATGCAGAATTGTAAATATTTACTTCTTAAGAACTATAGATACTAAATTTTTGGGAAATACTGGATAAAAGACAATGTAAAAAAAAATTGGAATAACCATCACTATGTGCTTTTTGGCTAATTAATACCAATTTAGATAAATTTTCTGAAGAAAACTCAAACATTATGACCAAATTAACAGCCTCCAATTTCAAGTTGCCTATCTCTGAGGTAAACATGTGCCGATGTGAAAATGTTATATATCAACAAAGTTTGTTTTTTTACAGAGCAATGTTTTGTCAATATATACTACCAGTAAGTCGTCAATTATTATGAACTAAGTGTGTTAAAATTAAATATTTTACTGTTCATTTCTTTAAAAGTGACTTTTACAATAAACAAAATGTCAGCCGACCACAGTGGCCCCCAACAACGTGGCAAGTCGATGCCGCATTGTTAAAGAAATTATTTTTTGTTTTTGAAATTTTCTAATTCGAAAAGGGTTAATAACTCCATAAAAAAAATAAAATTCCGTCATCTATATACATGTTGCACATCTCCAATATGTGGGAAACAATACTCTGAAGTTTAAAATATCTACGATCAAAACTGAAGGAGAAGTTGATTACACCATGAAGGTACCCGCAAACAGAAAATTAAAAAAAAAGTTGAAATTTTCTAAGTTGAAAAGGATTAATAACTCCATAAAAAAATAATTTTTCCGTCATATATATACATGTTGCACATCTCCAATATGTGGGTAACAATACTCAGAAGTTTCAAATATCTACGATAAAAACTGTAGGAGGAGTTGATTACACCATGAATGTACCCTCATACAGAAAATTATAATTTTTTTTTGAAATTTTCTAAGTTGAAAAGGGTTAATAACTTTGTCAAAAAATAATATTTCCGTCATCTATATACATGTTGCACATCTTCAATATATGGGCAACAATATTCTGAAGTTTCAAATCTCTAGGATGAAATCTGTAGGAGAAGATTATTACACCACGAAGGTACACAAAAGTGTGACGGATGGACGAACATCAATATGGATGTCCAGCCAGTGTTCTATGGACACCCGCTGTTCCATAATTAGCCCCACGAGCAACCTTTTTGGACACCTGGAATGTGATCTAAGTAGCAACCTTTTTGGACACCTGGAATGTGAACCTTTTTGGACACCTGGAATGTGAACCTTTTTGGACACCTGGAATGTGAACCTTTTTGGACACCTGGAATGTGAACCTTTTTGGACACCTGGACACCTGGACACCTGGACACCTGGAATGTGATCTAAGTGGTTTGAGGGAGTCACTTGAAAATGTAGTAAACCAAGCTTAACCCTTTCAGTGCCAGGTCCGATTTTTTGTATCAACCCATTTACCCTGTGCCAATGCATTCTCTTATATATGTGAGTCGACCATAGGTCGCCTCGCATATATAAGAGAATGCATTGGCCTTACAATTTTTCATCTTTTGTTATTATTTGTTATTATTTTATTAATTTTTTTTACAATTTTAATAATTTTTTCTTATATTCTTTAACAGGCTTATTTTGTAGGTTTAACTCACTCCCAAGTGCAAAGGGAAGTAATTCAATTTCCAGAAATTATGGTACTTGCTGGAAATCATTGAAGAATCATTGCAATAGTGACTGTGAGAGTCATAACATTTAAAGGCGTCATTAGCATTATGTTTCGGGATGTTCAGTAAGGATATTATCGTTATGAACAGCAACTAATAATTCTATTGAAAAACTTACAAAATAACAACGCGCTTGAATAAACTCTTGCCAATGACAATATGGTGGTGACAAAACTGTGGGAAATCTAAAATCTGCTCAGTTACTCAGTACTCTGACCAAGAGGTCAAGGTTCTTGGAGTCTAGAATTGTGTTTACCCTAATGATTGATACATAATTATGTGGTTTATCACAATCTCCCTTCTGTTATAAAAGTAGATATAGCCAATCTTTTAAAGACTTTTTCAATTATATATTAGAAAAAGTTGCATGAGTAACCCGGTGCAGGAGGGTTTGATAATTTATTGAATCTTTGCGATCATTTTGATTCGAATCGGACCTTTTGCGTGATTACACATAAAATCAAATCTCGAACATTAAAAAATTTGCAGGAGCCTAGTTCATGGGTACAGTAATGCCATAAGTAATTGACTCCATAACCACAGCAGAATTATGGGTAACTTTTCACGATTTAGTCGGAAATATGGCTTGTTGCCATTCATCGGAAATGACATGGGTAGGGTTGTTTGTGGGCACTCACAGGCAGCGACATTGGTAGGGTTGTGTGATGCAGCGACATGGGTAGGGTTGTGTGATGCAGCGATATGGGTCGGGTTGTGTGTGGGCACTCGCAGGCAGCAACATGGGTAGGGTTGTGATGCAGCGACATGGGTAGGGTTGTGTGATGCAGCGAAATGGGTAGGGTGTGTGATTTAGCGACATGGGTAGGGTTGTGTGATGCAGTGACATGGGTAGGGTTGTGTGTGGGCACTCGCAGGCAGCGACATGGGTAGGGTTGTGTGATGCAGCGACATTGGTAGTGGCGTGTGATGCAGCAACATGAGTAGGGGTGTGTGATGCAGTGACATGGGTAGGGGTGTGTGATGCAGCGACATGGGTAGGGTGTGTGATGCAGGGACATGGGTAGGGTTGTGTGATGCAGCGACATGGGTAGGGTTGTGTTTGGGCACTCGCAGGCAGCGACATGGGAAGGGTTGTGTGATGCAGCGACATGGGTCGGGTTGTGTGTGGGCACTCGCAGGCAGGCGTCAACTTTAGGGCATAGATTAGGGAGTAGAGAAGAGAAAATTGAAGAGAACTGAAGGGATTGACCCTTTAGTTTCTGAATGCATTTTTCCTTTCAGTCCTTTACAGTAGTGCTCTAAGTAAGCGACTTCTTAACCACAGCAGAATTATGGGTAACTTTTCAGGATTTAGTCGGAAATATGGCTTGATGCCATTCATCGGAAAGCTCTCCCCGAGAGCTTTCCGATGAATGGCAACAAGCCATATTTCCGACTAAATCCTGAAAAGTTACCCATAATTCTGCTGTGGTTAAGGAGTCGATGACTTAGGGCATTACTGTACTCATAAGTTCCTATATTTCATTATATCTGTTATCAGTTGACTGGACAATATATATATATTCTGATATTTAGCAGAAATATAAATTCCGCTTCCAAATTTTGTTTTCAGGTTGAGTTGATTTTAGCCAGACAAAGTAATTATTCAACACATATCAGGGCACAAAATCATATTCACTCTACAACTGATAACACATCTCTCAGGGTTATAGCGTGAAAACCTGTTTTGACATATGTGAAAGTAAGTTGGCTGCCAGTGAAGATACAGGCGAGTTATGTTGGTGAAGACGATCTGGAATATTTTAGATTTTCTATAACTCATGACTTATGTTTGAGACAAGATTGACACATCTTATTTAGGAGTGTGGTGGTCTGTTAACAAACAGATAATTAATTCTCCCCAGACGTAGAATCATGAATATAATGAGAATATAACGCTAGGGGAACAAAAGTCCATCTTGATGTCTGTGGTTTCTAAGTATTTCCAGAAAAGAAAACTCTGATTTATATTGGAGAGACACAGTTATTGGAGAAAGTTAAGCAATGAATGACGGTCTAATAAATAGGTTTTACGTAATCAAGACCAAAAACACTCAGTCCCCTCCAACATAACAGACATGTGATATCTGTTGATCAATCACACACTGTTTCCAATGAGGCCCCTTGGGGTTCAGTCGATAAGTGCATCACCCATAGAAATTGGAAATAAAAAGAAGAAAGCACCCTTTAGTCAGGTGACTGCCAATCTAGTCTTTTTGTATCCAATTTCTATGGCTACACCCATCAATCTACAGTAACTACCCTTTTTCTATCACACCACTTTTTTGAGAAAAAAATCACGTGTCTTCCAGCAGTAGTTGTACAAAAGCATGTAATGAGATATGTGTCGATCTACGAGGTGAGAAGAAAATTTTCTACTTCACAACTACATGTATACCCATATGTGACAAGGAACCATTGAAGTTATATTAAATAAATAGGTTCATATCAATTTCATTTGTTAGCTTAACGAAAACCAGTTGCGATGTCATGACGTCACTTGTCTTTGCGGCCCAGAATCCAGACAAAACTGTACTTGTCATGTCGTCTCAGACAACTGATTCGCCTCACTATGCAGACATGCTTCAATTACTATAACATGGAATATTCATATAAGGTCTACCCGATCCATGTCCTCATGAATCCTCATTTCCAGTCATGGTTCTACTTACAGATATGCCTGTATTGGTCGGAACTTAGGTCTGAAGGTGACATCCTAATTATCGGCTTAATTGCAGTACATTATTATATGATAGGCATTTATTATCAAAGGCCGATGTCTAAACCATGCATATATGTGACCCGCCATATCAAATCCAGTCGGAAGTTGGGATTTTTTTACCCTGTGCCAATGCATTCTCTTATATATGCGAGTCGACCATAGGTCGCCTTGCATATATAAGAGAATGCATTGGCCTAACAATTTTTTACAATTTTAATAATTTTATAATTTTATAATTTCACCCATACAGAGCCCCAGACAAACATGAGCAGACGACACTCTTCTATATGCTTCTATATACATTGTATGTGTGGGGCTCCCTGCAGGGTAATGGATGTTTTTTATTTTATGTCCTAAAAATTGACAGAAACAAATATTTAAAACAAATGATAAAAAATTGTTAGGCCAATGCATTCTCTTATATATGCGAGGCGACCTATGGTTGACTCGCATATATAAGAGAATGCATTGGCACAGGGTAAAAACGATCTACAAGATTAATCAAGCAGTCAAGTCGTTACCTTGCGTGATAGGCCTATATATAGTTTCATAATTATTTACAAGATCCTTCGCAAGGTAAAGTAATGCCCTAAATAATTGACTCCTTAACCACAGCAGATTTATGGGTAACTTTTCAGAGCTTTCCTATGAATGGCAACAAGCCATATTTCCGACTAAATCCTGAAAAGTTACCTATAATTCTGCTGTGGTTATAAGGAGTCGATTACTTAGGGCATTACAGTAACTAACATAACTGTTTCTGGTGTTTTAACCCTTTCATGACTGGAGCTTCCTGTAGGGAGCCCCATACAGGTGGCAGCTTGTATTTCTGAGTGTCGTCTGCACAGGTCTGTGAGGGGCTCCATAAGGGTAGTTACTGTATGTCATCATGCATTAGTGAAGCTGGTTCTAATCCTTTTAAAATTGGATTCCAGGCAGATTAACCCTTTCATGATGGGAGCTGCGCTGGTGCAGCATTAAAGAGCCTGTGCCAGTGCATTCCCCTATATATGCGAGTCTCCCATAAGGAGCCTTGCATATATAATATATATGATATCTCTTGATCAATCACAGTATCTTGAACCAGCCAGACATTGTATGATGTGGACCAATATACGATATCTGTATATCCGCGATCATATAATTTGATTTCATTGTCGTGTAAATGTCTACTCGAGTAGAAAGAACTAGAAAGTGTGACAAAACATCATGACTATAACAAAGCGTTGACACTATACAAACCCCAAATCGGTTAAGGTACTCAATCTGACCAGACACTCCTAAATTACTATTTCTTTGGCTTTGGGGGTAAAAAATATATTAATTCGAGTCAAGGAACCCACCCATCAAAGCTCAGAGTGACTAGATATCGATGTTTGAAATTTGCTGTTTCTATTGTTTGTGGACCAGATCTTTTCCAGGATTTGGTGCTCAAACAGACAAATTGCGGTTGTAAGATGGATAACTAGAAAATCAAGTGGTTACTATTAACAATAATAATAATAACCACTTGATTTTAGAGTTATCCATCTTACAACTGCAATTTGTCCATTTGAGCACCAAGTCCTGGAAAAGATCTGGTCAACAAACAATAGAAACAGCAAATTTCAAACATCGATATCTAATCACTCTGAGCTTTGATGGGTGGGTTCCTCAACTCGAATAAAATATTTTTTACCCCCGAAGCCAAAGAAATAGTAATTTAGGAGCGTCTGATCGGATCGATCGAGTACCTTTAACAAATATCCGTTTAGAAAAAATTGGGAAATGGTTTGATCTGGGAGAACCGACTGACATCGAGTTGGTAAATATTCCTGCTTCGTGTGGATGCACACATGTGATGTCCTTTGTCAGTTTACAATTAGAAACACAGATATTTTCATATCAAATATGTGAAAATGACTTTCCCTGGATACTGTTTTGGCGATATATAACCTCCACTTTGGAGATAACAGGCACACAGGGGTGGTCTTGACGTCTGCGGTCTCTAAGTATTTCCAGAAAAGAAAACTCTGATTTATATTGGCGAGACACAGTTATTGGAGAAAGTTAAGCAATGAATGACGATCTAATAAATAAGTTTACCTTATTAAATCCAGACCAAAAAGACCCATCCCCACCCATATAACAGACATATGTGACCCACCATATCAAATCCAGTCGTAAGTCGGGATGTTTTTACCCTGTGCCAATGCATTCTCTTATATATGCGAGTCGACCATAGGTCGCCTCGCATATATAAGAGAATGCATTGGCCTAACAATTTTTTACAATTTTAATAATTTTTTCTTGTATTCTTTAACAATTTTATAATTTCACCCATACAGAGCCCCAGACAAACATGAGCAGACGACACTCTTCTATATGCTTCTATATATGTGTGGGGCTCCCAGCAGGGTAATGGATGTTTTTTATTTTATGTCCTAAAAATTGTCAGAAACATTTATTTAAAAAAAATTATAAAAAATTGTTAGGCCAATGCATTCTCTTATATATGCGAGACGACCTATGGTCGACTCGCATATATAAGAGAATGCATTGGCACAGGGTAAAAAATCCTGACTTACGACTGGATTTGATATGGCGGGTCACATATGATAGACCCAGTCCCCACCCATATAACAGACATATGATATATGTTGATCAATCACATGCTGTTTCCAGCTAGACCCTAAGCAGCTGTGATGTTACATGCATCACCAATCCAACTGTCATACAGTAATGCCCTAAGTAATCGACTCCTTAACCACAGCAGAATTATGGGTAACTTTTCAGGATTTAGTCGGAAATATGGCTTGTTGCCATTCATCGGAAAGCTCTCCCCGAGAGCTTTCCGATGAATGGCAACAAGCCATATTTCTGCTGTGGTTAACCCTTTACCCAACAAACCGACCAAAACCGGCCAAATAAAGCTTCAACAGCCTAAAATATCTTCGGTCTGTCTCAATAGAACCATACAAATATGGATATCATTGGAACCGGCTCCTTGACCACATTGTGATAGTTACAGTTATGCCCTGTGCCAATGCATTCTCTTATATATGCGAGTCGACCATAGGTCGCCTCGCATATATAAGAGAATGCATTGGCCTAAAAAAAAATCTTTTTTTAACACTTTTTACCATTTTTTCTTACATTCTTTAACAATTTTATAATTTTTAATGTGTTAAGCCAATGCATTCTCTTATATATGCGAGGCGACCTATGGTCGACTCGCATATATAAGAGAATGCATTGGCACAGGGCCCTTCTGTTGGGTAAAGGGTTAAGGAGTCGATTACTTGGGGCATTACTGTATCTTGCCCTGCAAAGGTGGAGCTCCTATTCATGTCAGGTAATTAGAGCCAGCATCTGGATGAGGGCATTTTTCGTAGTTTTCCAATTTTATTTAACCATTTCATGACGGGAGCTGCACTGGTGCAGCGCTAAAAACATATTATGGACTTGTTCGGGTGTGTGAAACTGATCAGTTAGTATTCAGGGGCTATATGCCAACTGGGCAAATCGACCATACCACCCCATAGAAAACATCGTCCGAACTATGCTCAATTGTAATTATTTACGTCTCGAATCGGGACGCAACTATTGATGATAAACTAACAAAAATTATTTCGCCATCAAGAGTCACTACATTTAATTAATATATAAGAATGACGTTGTTTGTTGTCAATTTGGATATAATATTTGTAAAAAAAATAACTACTTTGAGCAAGATATTCTCCATTTCTTTTCACATCACTTTGAGATCCCCTGCCAGTCTCCCAAAGGGAGCCTCGCATATATAATAGAATGCACTGGATTACAAGGTCAACATAAATATTGTTAGGCCAATGTATTATCTTAAATATGTGAAGCTCCCTATGGGAGACTCGCATAAACATGTATAAGAGAATGCATTATAAACATGTATAAGAGAATGCTTTATAAACATGTATAAGAGAATGCATTATAAACATGTATAAGAGAATGCTTTATAAACATGTATAAGAGAATGCATTATAAACATGTATAAGAGAATGCTTTATAAACATGTATAAGAGAATGCTTTATAGACATGTATAAGAGAATGCATTATAAACATGTATAAGAGAATGCATTATAAACATGTATAAGAGAATGCATTATAAACATGTATAAGAGAATGCATTATAAACATGTATAAGAGAATGCATTATAAACATGTATAAGAGAATGCATTATAAACATGTATAAGAGAATGCATTATAAACATGTATAAGAGAATGCTTTATAAACATGTATAAGAGAATGCTTTATAAACATGTATAAGAGAATGCATTATAAACATGTATAAGAGAATGCATTATAAACATGTATAAGAGAATGCATTATAAACATGTATAAGAGAATGCATTATAAACATGTATAAGAGAATGCATTATAAACATGTATAAGAGAATGCATTAGCGCAGTGTTTTTTGCAAATTTTCAGGAAGCTCTAGTCTTGTAAGGGTTAACTACAGTTCAGTTTGTTAATACTAAATGGATTCTCCCATCCAGTTATAAAAGTATTAATTGGAATGGTCTATTGTTCATTTGGAGGTGTTTTCCAGAAAAAATAAGCAGACGGCAGATAATAAAAGTGCAGAAGGAATGTTATTTACTGGAGGGTAATAAGGAAGGTATTCAGATAATAATTAGTTCAACAAACGTACAGTAATGCCCTAAGTAATCGACTCCTTAACCACAGCAGAATTATGGGTAACTTTTCAAGATTTAGTCGGAAATATGGCTTGTTGCCATTCATCGGAAAGCTCTCAGTGTAAAAAACTTCCCTGTCACAACATCAGAAAGTTCCCAGGTTTTTCACTGGTGGAGTATGATTTCTACGCGCGTGTAGCCACAGTAGAGATTCATTACAGGCACCCTTCAGCAAAATTACTGGACGCTCACACGAACTAATACCGTTTTCATTCTGTGTGCATTTCTATTTCAACCCGTTTACACTAGTCTGTGTGTAGATCTGTGTACAGTTCTATAGCAATGTAAATGCACCCTTACACATTAAAAATTATAAAATTGTTAAAGAATGTAAGATTTTTTTTTTTTAGGCCAATGCATTCTCTTATATATGCGAGGCGACCTATGGTCGACTCGCATATATTAGAGAATAATTATTTGGCCGTTTTTGGTCGGTTTGTTGGGTAAAGGGTTAAACAGTATTTATTCATTGAACAATACAACAAAAATTTCAACATATCAGAATATAACATCATGGACCGGATTCGACATCAAGCGCGTGTGCTTATGTGAGTCGTTTCCCATTACAGGCACCCTTCAGCAAAATTACTGGACGCTCTTGGCCATGGGAAAGCACTCCAAATGGCAAACTTCCAATATGAAAATTTATTGTGTACATACAGCTGCAGATAGATAGACTATTAGGCAGACAAACCTGACTCCGTACACCATAATTTTCTTCCAAAGTCTGCCAAAGTGGTGATAATTCGACTCAGCTGAAAAATGTTAAAAGGATTGTGATGAGTCTCAGTAGATCATGCCATGATTCTTTACTATGGCTACACCCATAGATATCATACTCCACTACACCCATAGATATCATACTCCACTACACCCATAGATATCATACTCCACTACACCCATAGATATCATACTCCGCTACACCCATAGATATCATACTCCACTACACCCATAGATATCATACTCCACTACACCCATAGATATCATACTCCACTACACCCATAGATATCATACTCCACTACACCCATAGATATCATACTCCCCTACACCCATAGATATCATACTCCACTACACCCATAGATATCATACTCCACTACACCCATAGATATCATACTCCACTACACCCATAGATATCATACTCCACTACACCCATAGATATCATACTCCACTACACCCATAGATATCATACTCCACTACACCCATAGATATCATACTCCACTACACCCATATATATCATACTCCACTACACCCATAGATATCATACTCCACTACACCCATAGATATCATACTCCACTACACCCATAGATATCATACTCCACTACACCCATAGATATCATACTCCACTACACCCATAGATATCATACTCCACTACACCCATAGATATCATACTCCGCTACACCCATAGATATCATACTCCACTACACCCATAGATATCATACTCCACTACACCCATAGATATCATACTCCACTACACCCATAGATATCATACTCCACTACACCCATAGATATCATACTCCACTACACCCATAGATATCATACTCCACTACACCCATAGATATCATACTCCACTACACCCATAGATATCATACTCCACTACACCCATAGATATCATACTCCACTACACCCATAGATATCATACTCCACTACACCCATAGATATCATACTCCACTACACCCATAGATATCATACTCCACTACACCCATAGATATCATACTCCACTACACCCATAGATATCATACTCCACTACACCCATAGATATCATACTCCACTACACCCATAGATATCATACTCCACTACACCCATAGATATCATACTCCACTACACCCATAGATATCATACTCCACTACACCCATAGATATCATACTCCACTACACCCATAGATATCATACTCCACTACACCCATAGATATCATACTCCACTACACCCATAGATATCATACTCCACTACACCCATAGATATCATACTCCACTACACCCATAGATATCATACTCCGCTACACCCATAGATATCATACTCCACTACACCCATAGATATCATACTCCACTACACCCATAGATATCATACTCCACTACACCCATAGATATCATACTCCACTACACCCATAGATATCATACTCCACTACACCCATAGATATCATACTCCACTACACCCATAGATATCATACTCCACTACACCCATAGATATCATACTCCACTACACCCATAGATATCATACTCCACTACACCCATAGATATCATACTCCACTACACCCATAGATATCATACTCCACTACACCCATAGATATCATACTCCACTACACCCATAGATATCATACTCCCCTACACCCATAGATATCATACTCCACTACACCCATAGATATCATACTCCACTACACCCATAGATATCATACTCCACTACACCCATAGATATCATACTCCACTACACCCATAGATATCATACTCCACTACACCCATAGATATCATACTCCACTACACCCATAGATATCATACTCCACTACACCCATAGATATCATACTCCGCTACACCCATAGATATCATACTCCACTACACCCATAGATATCATACTCCACTACACCCATAGATATCATACTCCACTACACCCATAGATATCATACTCCACTACACCCATAGATATCATACTCCACTACACCCATAGATATCATACTCCACTACACCCATAGATATCATACTCCACTACACCCATAGATATCATACTCCATGGCTACACCCATAGATATCATACTCCACTACATCCATAGATATCATACTCCACTACACCCATAGATATCATACTCCACTACACCCATAGATATCATACTCCACGGCTACACCCATAGATATCATACTCCACTACACCCATAGATATCATACTCCACTACACCCATAGATATCATACTCCACTACACCCATAGATATCATACTCCACTACACCCATAGATATCATACTCCACTACACCCATAGATATCATACTCCACTACACCCATAGATATCATACTCCACTACACCCATAGATATCATACTCCACTACACCAATAGATATCATACTCCACTACACCCATAGATATCATACTCCGCTACACCCATAGATATCATACTCCGCTACACCCATAGATATCATACTCCGCTACACCCATAGATATCATACTCCACTACACCCATAGATATCATACTCCACTACACCCATAGATATCATACTCCACTACACCCATAGATATCATACTCCACTACACCCATAGATATCATACTCCACTACACCCATAGATATCATACTCCACTACACCCATAGATATCATACTCCGCTACACCCATAGATATCATACTCCGCTACACCCATAGATATCATACTCCACTACACCCATAGATATCATACTCCACTACACCCATAGATATCATACTCCACTACACCCATATATATCATACTCCACTACACCCATAGATATCATACTCCACTACACCCATAGATATCATACTCCACTACACCCATAGATATCATACTCCACTACACCCATAGATATCATACTCCACTACACCCATAGATATCATACTCCACTACACCCATAGATATCATACTCCACTACACCCATAGATATCATACTCCACTACACCCATAGATATCATACTCCACTACACCCATAGATATCATACTCCACTACACCCATAGATATCATACTCCACTACACCCATAGATATCATACTCCACTACACCCATAGATATCATACTCCACTACACCCATAGATATCATACTCCACTACACCCATAGATATCATACTCCACTACACCCATAGATATCATACTCCACTACACCCATAGATATCATACTCCACTACACCCATAGATATCATACTCCACTACACCCATAGATATCATACTCCACTACACCCATAGATATCATACTCCACTACACCCATAGATATCATACTCCACTACACCCATAGATATCATACTCCACTACACCCATAGATATCATACTCCACTACACCCATAGATATCATACTCCACTACACCCATAGATATCATACTCCACGGCTACACCCATAGATATCATACTCCACTACACCCATAGATATCATACTCCACTACACCCATACATATCATACTCCACTACACCCATAGATATCATACTCCACTACACCCATAGATATCATACTCCACTACACCCATAGATATCATACTCCACTACACCCATAGATATCATACTCCACTACACCCATAGATATCATACTCCACTACACCCATAGATATCATACTCCACTACACCCATAGATATCATACTCCACTACACCCATAGATATCATACTCCACTACACCCATAGATATCATACTCCACTACACCCATAGATATCATACTCCACTACACCCATAGATATCATACTCCACTACACCCATAGATATCATACTCCACTACACCCATAGATATCATACTCCACTACACCCATAGATATCATACTCCACTACACCCATAGATATCATACTCCACTACACCCATAGATATCATACTCCACTACACCCATAGATATCATACTCCACTACACCCATAGATATCATACTCCACTACACCCATAGATATCATACTCCACTACACCCATAGATATCATACTCCACTACACCCATAGATATCATACTCCACTACACCCATAGATATCATACTCCGCTACACCCTTAGATATCATACTCCACTACACCCATAGATATCATACTCCGCTACACCCTTAGATATCATACTCCACTACACCCATAGATATCATACTCCACTACACCCATAGATATCATACTCCGCTACACCCATAGATATCATACTCCACTACACCCATAGATATCATACTCCACTACACCCATAGATATCATACTCCACTACACCCATAGATATCATACTCCGCTACACCCTTAGATATCATACTCCACTACACCCATAGATATCATACTCCGCTACACCCTTAGATATCATACTCCACTACACCCATAGATATCATACTCCACTACACCCATAGATATCATACTCCACTACACCCATAGATATCATACTCCACTACACCCATAGATATCATACTCCGCTACACCCATAGATATCATACTCCACTACACCCATAGATATCATACTCCACTACACCCATAGATATCATACTCCGCTACACCCATATATATCATACTCCACTACACCCATAGATATCATACTCCACTACACCCATAGATATCATACTCCACTACACCCATAGATATCATACTCCGCTTGTTACACCCATAGATATCATACTCCACTACACCCATAGATATCATACTCCACTACACCCATAGATATCATACTCCGCTACACCCATAGATATCATACTCCACTACACCCATAGATATCATACTCCACTACACCCATAGATATCATACTCCACTACACCCATAGATATCATACTCCACTACACCCATAGATATCATACTCCACTACACCCATAGATATCATACTCCACTACACCCATAGATATCATACTCCACTACACCCATAGATATCATACTCCACTACACCCATAGATATCATACTCCACTACACCCATAGATATCATACTCCACTACACCCATAGATATCATACTCCACTACACCCATAGATATCATACTCCACTACACCCATAGATATCATACTCCACTACACCCATAGATATCATACTCCACTACACCCATAGATATCATACTCCACTACACCCATAGATATCATACCCCACTACACCCATAGATATCATACTCCACTACACCCATAGATATCATACTCCACTACACCCATAGATATCATACTCCACTACACCCATAGATATCATACTCCGCTACACCCATAGATATCATACTCCACTACACCCATAGATATCATACTCCACTACACCCATAGATATCATACTCCACTACACCCATAGATATCATACTCCACTACACCCATAGATATCATACTCCACTACACCCATAGATATCATACTCCACTACACCCATAGATATCATACTCCGCTACACCCATAGATATCATACTCCACTACACCCATAGATATCATACTCCACTACACCCATAGATATCATACTCCACTACACCCATAGATATCATACTCCACTACACCCATAGATATCATACTCCACTACACCCATAGATATCATACTCCACGGCTACACCCATAGATATCATACTCCGCTTGTTCAAAACCTGGGAAAATTTTATTGTTCTGATGGGGGAACTTTATAACATTGAACAGACAATGCAGGGAATATATTTCTTTATTATTACCTGTTCCTCAATAGTCTGTTTCAGTAGGGGTGGTACAATAATGCCCTAATTAATCAACTCCATAACCCCAGCAGAATTATGGGTAATTTTTCAGGATTTAGTCAGAAATATGGCTTGTTGAGAGTTTTCTGATGAATGGCAACAAGCCATATTTCCGACTAAATCCTAAAAAATTACCCATAATTCTACTGTGGTTATGGAGTCAATTAATTAGGGCATTACTGTAACAGCTTGGGATTGCATGATTTAAGTAACTTTTGTGAGCTGATTTTGCAAAAAATATTGAACTGATTACCTGGTAAAAGTTCCATAATTGTAAGCCAAACAAAGAAAAAGTAAAATCAGCACACAAAAGTTGTCTAATCATGCAATCTCGAGCTGGGACTTTCTCCTGCTGTAAAATACATTAAGGAACAGCTATTAATCAAGAAATATAATTATCTCCCTTGTTTTTTCAACGTTATCATTTCCCCATCAGAACATTTCCCAGGTTTTGAACAGGTGGAGTATGGAGTAGAGATTCATGGCATGATCTAGGGTCTCAGACCCCTAATAATGTAAACTTACTTCGATACCAGACTGGGTGGAGTCAGCATTAATAACCCTGGAAAATTGTGGCGTTGTCGCGATCATACATTGTCAGTTAACTTCTAAAAGGTCGTACCTGCCATTTTGGGGCGAAACTTTTGTTTGCATTTATTGAATCTGCGGATTTGATTACATAAGTTTATCAGATAACTTGGCAAATTTCAAATAAAAATACCATTTTTCGATGTTTTTCAGGGAAATTCATGTTCCAAATTGTCGTATCTGAGTTCCCCGCAAAAAAAATGTTAATTCTGAAATGTCTTTATTTTTATATTCGACACCGTTCCTGGTAGGATAATTCTGAATGGATTATTTGAAGATGACTAGCCGGTGGGCATATCCTCCTTATCCCGAGTGACAGAAATTGACGAAGCTGCGGATATTGTCAAAACTAAAATGTCGTATAGAAAAAATTTCTACTAAGATATACTTCTAAGGTGGCGAATAACACCATAAAATTATGTTTTATCATCAACTAGAAGATAATTGAATATAAAAGTGTATCTATCAAGCCTGCAAATAGCGTGTCTGTCATTTGCAGAATGAGGTCCTCAGAGGGTGAATTTAGTGACGCTATCCTGCATAGCGGGCTAGCATCACTAAATTCACCCTCTGGGGACCTCATTCTGCTTAGGCCCTCAACTGATATGGCAGACCTAGGATCAGATTGACGTTCCCCAGTTGAAGTTGGTGATGTTCACCCATTGGGCACCTCGATTATGTATTTTATCTTCTGCAAATTGGGGGATATAGAAACTTCCTAGCAGGGAAATGTAACTAAAAACAATCTTAATTTGATACTATAGATACTTCCCAGAAGATGAAGCCTAAGCAGAATGAGGTCTCCAGAGGGTGAATTTGGTGATGCTAGCCCGCTGTGCGGGATAGCATCACTAAATTCACCCTCTGGGGACCTCATTCTGCAAATGACAGACATGCTATTTGCAGGCTTGATCAGTAATGTAAAACATCCACCTCAAAAAACAATGTTAAAGTTTTATCCCACAGGGAGCCTCACACAGATGGAAGCATGCACTGCAGAGTGTCGTCTGCTCCAGTCTATGTGGGGCTCTATAAAGGGTGACAGACACACTATTTGTAGGCTTGGTATCTCTTATATGTGATACCAGTTCTACTTCCAGAGATAAATAGTTTTTTTGTGTCTCCTGAACAATGTTATTATCCTGGGGTAAGACCTTTTAGAAGCCCACCAACGACATGCATTAACCCTTTGAGTGCCAGGGGCCGATGAGATCTACAAAATAAGTCTGTTAAAGGGGTACTGTACGCCATTTTCAATAAATTCCCGGTGATAACAACGATCTATTATCGATACTATATAGAAATATAAGTAATTTGAGTCGAAGATGTATTCTGTAAACGCTCAGGTTAATAGGCTATCTTAAAATTTAATAATTTAAAAGTTAATAATTTAATATAAATTGATTTTATGGCTCCAGCCATAAAATGGCGTCTCTTAAAATTCGAATTTCCGTGTACAAAACGTAATCAAATTATAATTGAGGGATACCGGATTAGGAAAACAATTGCACACACGATCGTTTGAAACATTATGCTTATACGGGGAGAAAACCCAAGCCATTCATTGACTAGTGACGGTACACTAACTTAAAGGAATATATGGGACTACTAACCATATAATATAATGTTTATTTGATTCATTTGGTTGAAAACTTTACAAAAATTACTCGACAACGACAATTTGTATTTTTGCATTCCGGTAAATTTGCCATCCGTAACAATACTTCGTACTCAACAAACTTTCAAAAAATTGAAAAGTTGTTACATTATTCTCCGACTCGGGGATTATAGAAACCAACAACAACATCTTGGGTACAGTACCCCTTTAAAGAATATAAGAATAAATTATTAAAATTGTAAAAAATTGTAAAAAAAAATATAAAAAAATTGTTAGGCCAATGCATTCTCTTATATATGCGAGGCGACCTATGGTCGACTCGCATATATAAGAGAATGCATTGGCACAGGCTATATGGGTTGATACAAAAATCGACCTGGCACTCAAAGGGTTAATGAACTGCATCCTCATGAATCGCATCCTGTGAGACATAAATGTCAAATGGTGCTGTCTTCTGAAATCCAGAAAATATGGAAATGTGAAATAATTATGGGTAACCTCAAAGGGATGAGAGTTAAACAGTGTTGCATGAAAGAGACAAAGTGTTGCCTGTGTGTCTGACATTTGCAGAATGAGGTCCCCAGAGGGTGAATTTAGTGACACTATCCGCACGATGGGCTAGCATCACTAAATTCACTCTCTGGGAACCTTATTCTGCTTTGACCTCAACTGCTATGGGAGACCTAGGATCAGATTGAAGTTCCCAGTTGAAGTTATTTAGTAACCTTGATGCATTTTATCTTCTGTAAATTAGGGGATATATAAACTGAATAGAAGGGAATAAGTAACTAAAAAATTAGAAGATGAGATGTAAGCAGAATGAGGTCCCCAGAGGGTGAATTTAGATATGCTAGCTCGCTGTGCATGGTAGCATCACTAAATTCACCTTCTGGTGACCTCATTCTGCTTGGGCTCATCTTCTCTGGAAAGTTTCTTTATTATCAAATTTCTTGTAGAAACTTCTTCACATAGATTCTATTTCTTTTTTAGTTTAGTTTCTCTATATCCCCAAATTGGCAGACGACACATTGCATAATCGAGGTTCCCAATGGGTGCACATAAAAATATTCACCTTTTGGGAACATTCATTCTGAGTCTATCTCTTCCATAGCAGATGAGGCCACAGGCCCCTGGAGAAAATTACTAAAATACCAATATAGACTATACCAGTGACTGGTATAGTCTATATTGGTATTTTAGTAATTTTCTCCAGGGGCCTGTGGATGAGGCCATGCAGAATGAGGTCCCAAGAGGGTGAATTTAGATATGCTAGCTCGCTGTGCGTGGTAGCATCACTAAATTCACCCTCTGGGGACCTCATTCTGCAAATGACAGACACACTATTTCAAGGCTTGTGTCTGTGATAATTTCTTGTGGATTGATAGATATGCATTAATGGTTACACTGGTGTAAATAAGGTTCCGAGCGACATCTAGCGGATGCGGGAGGAATATATAGGAGAGAATAAAATAGACACTGGGCCCTGATTGGTCAATAGCCTTGTGTGCTTTTCACATAAAAAAATCATCACACCTCTTCCCTATGATTTCCCATAGGTAAAATAACAATTGGCACAGGAATTAACCCTTTGTAGTGAAGTTTGAATTTTTTGGTGTGGTCTAAAATATGACTGTATTTTTTTATGCGGTTCTGACACTAGTTACGAAAACATAAGATTTAAAGGCGAATTCCCTGCTAGACAGACATGATTTTTTTGTGTAAAAAGTTTCCCAAAATGTCAATTTTTCAGATTTAAAGAAAATTTTGGACCCAACATTTATATTGCCAACACTATACGCTAAAACGTTAGCACTGAGGCCTATGGAAAACATTTACACCAGTGTAACCTAAAGGGAAAATATAGCTTTTTATCATTTTTGATTCCTGGGAGTCACTTTAAAGCATTTTAATGCATTTTACAGAGCCTGGTCTTTCAGTCCAATGAATATCTCATGCTTGGTGTGGCTATTCTTGATGCTGATGTCTTCTTTCACTAACATCAGCCAAAAAAATAGTAAGATTTTTCATAAAAAATGCCAATTTTTCAAGGTATTTTCAAAAAATTTCAAGGTGGTAATAGTCACATGATAATGCAAATGACCCATAACATGAGCATGTCAACGACACATATATTAATTGTTATAAGAACCTAATCTAACAAGTATTTTGGATTTTATAGCCAGTGATATACAGATATATATCATAAAAGTGTGTCATTTCCACTGGTGGGTATGGTCATTTGAAGGTTAATAGCACTAAAACTTGGACACATTTAAGAAAATGCTTCAGCAATTCAAAGAGAGCATATCTTTATTCAACTAATTCAATATACACCCACATCCAGTTATCTTGGATCACCCTCAGCTGATCAGATCTGGACTCAATGACCTCACATCACCAGAAGTTCTCTCATGGAAAGAATATTGTACAGTCTTCCATAGCTGATCCAAGTTTGCAACACCAGACCCCTAAAACTGAGTGAAAATGGGGCCTGAACATGACTGGTGGTGGAAAATTGTGCTTTTTTGATGAATAATTTGTTAAAGGGGGTGGGGTTAAATTGTGTGTGATAAATAAAGAACCACAGAAGTGATATTGTTTTTGAACACATTTTTTCCATTGACGGGCAATTCTGAAGAAATGTAGGGAGTTACAATTATTCCGCGAAAAAGCGGGCTATCGCTTTAGGTTACACTGGTGTAAATAAGGTTCCGAGCGACATCTAGCGGATGCGGGAGGAATATATAGGAGAGAATAAAATAGACACTGGGCCCTGATTGGTCAATAGCCTTGTGTGCTTTTCACATAAAAAAATCATCACACCTCTTCCCTATGATTTCCCATAGGTAAAATAACAATTGGCACAGGAATTAACCCTTTGTAGTGAAGTTTGAATTTTTTGGTGTGGTCTAAAATATGACTGTATTTTTTTATGCGGTTCTGACACTAGTTACGAAAACATAAGATTTAAAGGCGAATTCCCTGCTAGACAGACATGATTTTTTTGTGTAAAAAGTTTCCCAAAATGTCAATTTTTCAGATTTAAAGAAAATTTTGGACCCAACATTTATATTGCCAACACTATACGCTAAAACGTTAGCACTGAGGCCTATGGAAAACATTTACACCAGTGTAACCTAAAGGGAAAATATAGCTTTTTATCATTTTTGATTCCTGGGAGTCACTTTAAAGCATTTTAATGCATTTTACAGAGCCTGGTCTTTCAGTCCAATGAATATCTCATGCTTGGTGTGGCTATTCTTGATGCTGATGTCTTCTTTCACTAACATCAGCCAAAAAAATAGTAAGATTTTTCATAAAAAATGCCAATTTTTCAAGGTATTTTCAAAAAATTTCAAGGTGGTAATAGTCACATGATAATGCAAATGACCCATAACATGAGCATGTCAACGACACATATATTAATTGTTATAAGAACCTAATCTAACAAGTATTTTGGATTTTATAGCCAGTGATATACAGATATATATCATAAAAGTGTGTCATTTCCACTGGTGGGTATGGTCATTTGAAGGTTAATAGCACTAAAACTTGGACACATTTAAGAAAATGCTTCAGCAATTCAAAGAGAGCATATCTTTATTCAACTAATTCAATATACACCCACATCCAGTTATCTTGGATCACCCTTGCAGACCTGAAAATGTCATATTTTATTCTTCAATGTGCTGATAAAGTCATGCGCTTGATGCTCAGCTGATCAGATCTGGACTCAATGACCTCACATCACCAGAAGTTCTCTCATGGAAAGAATATTGTACAGTCTTCCATAGCTGATCCAAGTTTGCAACACCAGACCCCTAAAACTGAGTGAAAATGGGGCCTGAACATGACTGGTGGTGGAAAATTGTGCTTTTTTGATGAATAATTTGTTAAAGGGGATGGGGTTAAATTGTGTGTGATAAATAAAGAACCACAGAAGTGATATTGTTTTTGAACACAATTTTTCCATTGACGGGCAATTCTGAAGAAATGTAGGGAGTTACAATTATTCCGCGAAAAAGCGGGCTATCGCTTTAGGTTACACTGGTGTAAATAAGGTTCCGAGCGACATCTAGCGGATGCGGGAGGAATATATAGGAGAGAATAAAATAGACACTGGGCCCTGATTGGTCAATAGCCTTGTGTGCTTTTCACATAAAAAAATCATCACACCTCTTCCCTATGATTTCCCATAGGTAAAATAACAATTGGCACAGGAATTAACCCTTTGTAGTGAAGTTTGAATTTTTTGGTGTGGTCTAAAATATGACTGTATTTTTAGCTCAACTTTACTTTGTAAAGTTTGAGCTATTGCCATGGCTTTGTCGTCCGTCGTCCGTGTGTGCGTGTGTACGTAGCGCGTCAACAATAGAGGCTACAGGTCGTACCTTTGATCGGATCATTATGAAATTTGTCATAGCTGTTGACATCAACATTTGTACCGGAATGATTCATTTTGGGGTCATACGGAAAAAAAACATGGCCGCCAGCGGCCATCTTAGATTTCAAAGTTCAATCCATTAGCACGGGCTACAGGCCTTACTGTTCGTCTGATCGTCATGAAATTTGTCATGGATGTTAATATTGACATGTAGATGGGAACGAGTAATTTTGGGGTCATTCGGCCAAAAAACATGGCCGCCAGCAGCCATCTTCGATTTTACTCTTTGCATGACTAAATCCTTTAGCACGGGCTACAGGTCGTACCTTTAGTCAGATCGTCATAAAATTTGTCATGGATGTTAACAATGACATTTAGATGGGAACGAGTCATTTTTGGGTTATTCGGGCAAAAAACATGGCCGCCAGCAGCCATCTTGGATTTTACTCTTTGTATGACTAAATCCTTTAGCACGGGCTACAGGTCGTACCTTTAGTCTGATAATCATGAAATTTATCATGGCTGTTGAAATTGGAATGTAGATGGGAACGAGTCATTTTGGGGTCATTCGGACAAAAAACATGGCCGCCAGTGGCCATCTTTGTTTTCAAAATTCAATCCATTAGCACGGGCCACAGGTCGCACTGTTCGTCTGATCGTCATGAAATTTGTCATGGATGTTAACAATGACATGTAGATTGGAACGAGTCATTTTGGGGTCAATCGGCCAAAAAACATGGCCGCCAGCAGCCGTCTTGGATTTTACTCTTTGCATGACTAAATCCTTTAGCACGGGCTACAGGTCCTACTTTTAGTCTGATCATCATAAAATTTGTCAAGAATGTTAATAATGACATGTAGATGGGAACGAGTCATTTTGGGGTCATTCGGCCAAAAAACATGGCCGTCAGCAGCCATCTTGGATTTTACTCTTTGTATGACTAAATCCTTTAGCACGGGCTACAGGTCGTACCTTTAGTCTGATCATTATAAAATTTGTCATGGCTGTTGATATTGGAATGTAGATGGGAACGAGTCATTTTGGGGTCATTCGGACAAAAAACATGGCCGCCAGCGGCCATCTTGGATTTCAAAATTTAATCCATTAGCACGGGCCACAGGTCGTACTGATTGTCTGATCATCATGAAATTTGTCATGGATGATAATATTTACATGTAGATGGGAATGAGTAATTTTGGGGTCATTCGGCTAAAAATCATGGCCACCAGCAGCCATCTTAGATTTTACTCTTTGTATGACTAAATTCTTTATCACGGGCTGCAGGTCGTACCTTTAGTCTGATCATCATAATATTTTTCATAAATGTTAATAATGACATGTAGATGGGAACGAGTCATTTTGGGGTCATTCGGCCAAAAAAGATGGCCGCCAGCAGCCATCTTGGATTTTACTCTTTGTATGACTAAATCCTTTAGCACGGGCTACAGGTCGTACCTTTAGTGAGATCGTCATAAAATTTGTCATGGATGTTAACAATGACATGTAGATGGGAACGAGTCATTTTTGGGTTATTCGGGCAAAAAACATGGCCGCCAGCAGCCATCTTGGATTTTACTCTTTGTATGACTAAATCCTTTAGCACGGGCTACAGGTCGTACCTTTAGTCTGATAATCATGAAATTTATCATGGTTGTTGAAATTGGAATGTAGATGGGAACGAGTCATTTTGGGGTCATTCGGACAAAAAACATGGCCGCCAGTGGCCATCTTTGTTTTCAAAATTCAATCCATTAGCACGGGCCACAGGTCGCACCGTTCGTCTGATCGTCATGAAATTTGTCATGGATGTTAATATTGACATGTAGATGGGAACGAGTAATTTTGGGGTCATTCAGCCGAAAAATATGGCCGCCAGCAGCCATCTTGGATTTTACTCTTTGTATGACTACATTCTTTAGCACGGGCTACAGGTGGTACCTTTAGTCTGATCATCATCAAATTTGTCATGGATGTTAACAATGACATGTAGATTGGAACGAGTCATTTTGGGGTCAATCGGCCAAAAAACATGGCCGCCAGCAGCCGTCTTGGATTTTACTCTTTGCATGACTAAATCCTTTAGCACGGGCTACAGGTCCTACTTTTAGTCTGATCATCATAAAATTTGTCAAGAATGTTAATAATGACATGTAGATGGGAACGAGTCATTTTGGGGTCATTCGGCCAAAAAACATGGCCGTCAGCAGCCATCTTGGATTTTACTCTTTGTATGACTAAATCCTTTAGCATGGGCTACAGGTCGTACCTTTAGTCTGATCATTATAAAATTTGTCATGGCTGTTGATATTGGAATGTAGATGGGAACGAGTCATTTTGGGGTCATTCGGACAAAAAACATGGCCGCCAGCGGCCATCTTGGATTTCAAAATTTAATCCATTAGCACGGGCCACAGGTCGTACTGATTGTCTGATCATCATGAAATTTGTCATGGATGATAATATTTACATGTAGATGGGAACGAGTAATTTTGGGGTCATTCGGCCAAAAAACATGGCCACCAGCAGCCATCTTAGATTTTACTCTTTGTATGACTAAATTCTTTATCACGGGCTGCAGGTCGTACCTTTAGTCTGATCATCATAAAATTTGTCATGGATGTTAACAATGACATGTAGATGGGAACGGGTAATTTTGGGGTCAATCGGCCAAAAAACATGGTCGCCAGCAGCCATCTTGGATTTTACTCTTTGTATGACTAAATCCTTTAGCACGGGCTACAGGTTGTATCTTTAGTCTGATCAGCATAAAATTTTTCATGAATGTTAATAATGACATGTAGATGGGAACGAGTCATTTTGGGGTCATTCGGCCAAAAAAGATGGCCGCCAGCAGCCATCTTGGATTTTACTCTTTGTGTGACTAAATCCTTTAGCACGGGCTACAGGTCGTACCTTCAGTCTGATCATCATAAATTTTTCATGGCTGTTGAAATTGGAATGTAAATGGGAACGAGTCATTTTGGGGTCATTCGGACAAAAAACATGGCCGCCAGCGGCCATCTTGGATTTCAAAATTTAATCCATTAGCACGGGCCACAGGTCGTACTATTCGTCTGATCATCATGAAATTTGTCCTGGATGTTAATGTTGATATGTAGATGGGAACGAGTAATTTTGGGGTCATTTGGCGGAAAAAACGTGGCCGCCAGCAGCCATCTTGGATTTTACTCTTTGTATGACTAAATTCTTTAGCACGGGCTACAGGTCGTACCTTTAGTCTGATCATCATCAAATTTGTCATGGATGTTAACAATGACATGTAGATTGGAACAAGTCATTTTGGGGTCAATCGGCCAAAAAACATGGCCGCCAGCAGCCATCTTGGATTTTACTCTTTGTATGACTAAATTCTATAGCATGGGCTACAGGTCGTACCTTTAGTCTGATCGTCATAAAATTTGTCATTGATGTTAACGATGACATGTAGATGGGAACGACTCATTTTGGGGTCATTCGGCCGAAAACATGGCCGCCAGCAGCCATCTTGGATTTTACTTTTCTCTTCATGTCTATAAACTAGTATTAGACATTCAACTTTCCACATTCCTAATCGCTCCATTGACTGTAATATATTAAATTATTCCCTTTCCAAGTTGAGCTACAGTGTCATTGACACTTTCATTTTATGCGGTTCTGACACTAGTTACGAAAACATAAGATTTAAAGGCGAATTCCCTGCTAGACAGACATGATTTTTTTGTGTAAAAAGTTTCCCAAAATGTCAATTTTTCAGATTTAAAGAAAATTTTGGACCCAACATTTATATTGCCAACACTATACGCTAAAACGTTAGCACTGAGGCCTATGGAAAACATTTACACCAGTGTAACCTAATGCACTTTGACTTAGTGATGTAGTCATGGATGTCTGGGGTGGGAGGCACACCTCTCAAAACACATCCAACCCCAGGCCTGACAGCTTTCCAATGAATGGCAACAAGCCATATTTCTGACTAAATCCTGAAAAATTCCCCATAATTCTGCTGTGGTTAAGGAGTCGATTATTTAGGGCATTACTGTATATATAGGAGGCTCACATATATATGAGAATGCACTGGCACAGGGTCTTTAATTCTGCACCAGCGCAACTCCAAACATGACAGGGTTAAGGATCCGGGAACCAATAATTTTCCATGAAAAATTGCAGCTTGTTTCTGCTTGTTTGAGAAGAATTTCTTTGATCAATAATTTACTTTGTAAATAATTTCATTCAGCAGAGAATAGATAGAGAATACATGTAATTCTTGAGTGAATTCCTCAGAAAAATTAATCCTGACGGAAAATATAATAATATATGTGACCCGCCATATCAAATCCAGTCGTAAGTCGGGGATTTTTTTAACCTGTGCCAATGCATTCTCTTATATATGCGAGTCGACCATAGGTCGCCTCGCATATGTAAGAGAATGCATTGGCCTAACAATTTTTTATCATTTTTTTTAAATATTTTTAGGACATAAAATAAAAAACATCCATTACCCTGCTGGGAGCCCCACACATATATAGAAGCATATAGAAGAGTGTCGTCTGCTCATGTTTGTCTGGGGCTCTGTATGGGTGAAATTATAAAATTGTTAAAGAATACAAGAAAAAATTATTAAAATTGTAAAAAATTGTTAGGCCAATGCATTCTCTTATATATGCGAGGCGACCTATGGTCAACTCACATATATAAGAGAATGCATTGGCACAGGGTAAAAAAATCCCGACTTACGACTGGATTTGATATGGCGGGTCATATAGAATAACATAATATATCTCTGTGAAGTCAGTGAAGTATTTTGAGTTAGGAGGTTTGCTGTTGCTATATATGAAGGGTCAGTGAATACAGAGTCCATTATGGCCCTGAACTGGCATTGATGAATATGATCATCATTGCCGTAAAAGGTTTCGAGTTCCAAGATGGCAGGCAAGTGTTTGGTCTGCATACTGGTTAATAAATGAAGCAATCATTTACACAGTATTATTAATCCAGTAAGCCGATGATACAGTGACACCATCATAGCATGAAATATTCGTAATTAATTGTGGATATCACTTAACGTCACCAAATTGATGGTTGGATATCGCACAGTATTTCTGATATTTCCCAGTGAGATTTCAAACCAGCGGTCGACTTGTCGCCATTTGACGCTGATGTTTGAGTTTGTCGTTCTGTGTGACACAATGTCTCGAGGGAGCCACGATGGGACGTCAATTCTGGCGAGCAGATATTACATGCATGTTTAATGTGCCTTTTTTGTTAGCGGGCTGATTTGTCAAACCAAGTGTGATGCCCACAGAGATCAGAATCCAATGGAATTGTTGGAGTGTTGAATAGTGGGAGCAATGCCTACGGTAACTAGATGACACATGAGAGCAGCGATAACCTATGAACCGTTTCTCCTTTGATCATTGAAGTTGAGCAGCGAGTGCATTTTCTATGGGATGGGATGGGGGGGGGGGGGGGGGGGCACTGTGATATTTCAGTTGTGCCTCTCTTAGCCACACACCTTACTTAAGTGTAATTTGATCTATCAACTCTGAGAGAAATGTCTCATCAACTATTATAACTTAGCACTGCTAGCAGCAATTACAGTAATGCCCTAAGTAATCGACTCCTTAACCACAGCAGAATTATGGGTAACTTTTCAGGATTTAGTCGGAAATATGGGCTTGTTGTCAGGAGAGCTTTCCGATGAATGGCAACAAGCCATATTTCCGACTAAACCCTGAAAAGTTACCCATAATTCTGCTGTGGTTAAGGAGTCGATTACTTAGGGCATTACTGCACCTTAGACCAGGAATATTGGACATAATTGTCATGCACAACCCATGCATCAAGGAAATGCCCAGTTTGGAGAAGACAGTTTTTGTCAGTATGCAAATTTTAACAATATGTGTTGAAAATGCATTGATGGTTGGTTATCGCACAATATTCGTTATAGTTGCCAGTGAGATTTCAAACCAGCGGTCCACTTGTCGCCATTTGACGCTGTTGTTTGATTTTGTCTCGGGGGAGCCGCAATGGGACGTCAATTCCGGAGAGCAGATATTACATGCATGTTTAATTTGCCTTTTTTGTAACCATGCTGAATTGTCAAACCAAGTGTGATATGCACACAGAGATTGGAATGAAATGGAATTGTTGGAGTGTTGAATCTTAGGAGTGTTGAATTGTGCAGCAACTATATGTTACATGAGAGAGGCAATAACCTGTGAACCTGTCTCGTTTGATCATCGAAGTTAATCAATGGCCAGCGCTTTTTATACTAGGGCTGGGTGGCCACTGAGGTGTGCCTCTCTTTACCCTTTAATGATGGGAGCTGCGATGGTGCAGCATTAATTATCCTGTGCCAGTGCATTCTCTTATATATGTGGGTCTGCCTATGGAAGACCCACATATATAAGAGAATGCACTGACTTACAAGGTCATGAAAAATATTGTTAGGCCAATGCATTCTCTTATATATGTGAGGCTCCCTATAGGAGACTTGCATATATAAGAGAATGCATTGGCACAGGGTTTTCGCAAAATTCAGGAAGCTCCAGTCATGGAAGGGTTAAGCCATATACTGTGTGTAATTTGATCTATCAATTCTGACAGAAATGTCTCATCAACTATTTTAATTTAGCACTGCTATAGTGGTGATTCCGTTATACAAGGAATATTGGTCGCAATTTTCTTGCACTACTTATGCACAGGGTTCGCGCTGCCACATGCCAAATTTGCCAATGGCAAAAATAATTTCAAATTTGGCAAAACATATTTTCATTTGGCAAAAGTTTTGGCAAGTCACTTTTTAATTCATCAAGCAATTTGAAAAATATTGGTCAATCATTAACAATCATTTCAGGAACTCTTACAACATAATTATATTAGTGGTGTCTTATAAGGTTTAGGGAAAGTTAACACCTCTATTAAGATGCAGTTAATCTCGTAGCATTAGTACTGATGGTTGTAGGGATTACTAATCCTCCTGTGATGTGCCCTTCTGATGAAGCAACCCTTCTACCATTGTATTGTTCGGTGATTTGCTTACTGTTGTATGATAATCCACAATAGAGATGCGAGTATAATTAATTATCAACTAACTGTTTTTCTATCGATATCAAAAGTCGTTCAAACCGCTTTTGACAAATGCTAAAATAATTTGGCAAAAAATATTTTCATTTGGCAAAAGTAAATTTCGGTCCAGCGCGGACCCTGCTTATGCATTAAGGAAGTACCTGGTGGGGCGTCAACAAATCTTGTCAGTATGCTATATACGATTCTCTTATATACGATAAAAATTTGTTGTGCTGAGGTGTTAATTGCCTCATTGGAGGATTGGAATGACAACATCATCCTATGACTTATGATTGGGGTATTAATTGGTGTAAATGCATGGACACCACATAAAATTCACTGTTATAGTGGTCCATTTGTCGCCATTTAATGATGATGTTTGAGTTTTTCGTTCTGTGTGACACAATGTCAAGGGACCGAGATGGGACGTCAATTCCAGCGAGCAGATATTACATGCATGTTTAATGTGCCTTTTTTGTTAGAGTGCCGAATTGTCAAACCAAGCGTGATGCACACAAAGATTGGAATGCAATGGGAGTGTTGAATCATGGGAATGCATGTTGATTTGTGGAAGCATTGCATACAGCAACTAGTTGTAAGAGAGGATCAGTAGCTTGTCGTTAGCCTGTTCTCGGTTGATCATGTAATATCAGCACTATATTCATTGGTGGGAAATGTTCAGATAATATAAGTGCATCATGTTAACTACAGTAATGCTCTGAGTAAGCGACTCCCTAACCACAGCAGAATTGTGGGTAACTTTTCAGGATTTATTCGGAAATATGGCTTGTTGCCATTCATCGGAAAGCTCTCCCCGAGAGCTTTACGATGAATGGCAACAAGCCATATTTCCGACTAAATCCTGAAAAGTTACCCATAATTCTGCTGTGGTTAGGGAGTCGATTAATTGGAGCATTACTGTATATATATGGTGATTTAAAAAAAAAAAAATTAAGTCTGTATAACGGTATTTTTTATGTATTTGTCGGCATATATTGATATTGTGCCTGATACCAAAAGACGGATACAAACTTTTTTGAAGTTCGAATGAGACATGTCTGTTAAAAAGCTATAATTTGGCCAAATTTGTTTGTGGAGCTTTTTATCTGTACATTTTCTATTGGATATAAGACTCATCAATGAGTATATAGTATAGAAAGGGTTAGAGTGTGCCAATCTCTACCATAGCGCACCAGTCATACTTCCTTTCTGGGTATTAGTCTGTGCTTTTCTACATTTAGCATGGGTTAAATCCAGACGAAATGGCAAAACCGATCGACCAAAGTCAAATTTCATATGTGCTCTGAAACAATTCACGCAATAAAAACTTATTGTTAGAATGGAGAAACAAGGTATGAAATTACACAATTTTGTGTGCTTAATAAGGACAACATGTTGCTCTGTTCACTTTAATATAATAGTATATATATTAAAATCACGGAATTTAAGTCCTCCAAATGTGGGTAAATTGTCGCAGGTAGCAGCGGTCTTATCAAGTCATCAAGGGAGATAAACCCTGCATCGAGTTTGAAAGTGTGCCTCTCGTGGCCACACGATATGTGTAATTTGATCTACAGTAATGCCCTAATTAATCCACTCCTTAACCACAACAGAATTATGGGTAACTTTTCAGGATTTAGTCGGAAATATGGCTTGTTGCCATTCATCGGAAAGCTCTCGGCAACATATTTCCGACTAAATCCTGAAAAGTTACCCACAATTCTGCTGTGGTTAAGGAGTCGATTAATTTGGGCATTACTGTAAATAGCTATTTCCTGAATATTTGTGATAAAAATGAGGCTTGAAAATGCTGTGCCGCTTTAATAACAATTGCAGAATGAGGTCCCAAGAAGGTGAATTTAGTGACCCCATCCAGCACAGTGGGCTAGCATCACCAAATTCACCCTCTGGGAACCTAATTCTGCTGAGGCCTCAACTGCTATGGGAGACCTAGGATCAGATTGAAGTTCCCCAGTGGAAGTTGGTGATGTACGTTCACCCATTAGTCACCTTGATTATGTATTTTATCTTGCGGGCTAGCATCACCAAATTCACCCTCTGGGGACCTCATTCTGCTTACACCTCAGCAGAATGAGGTTCCCAGAGGGTGAATTTGGTGATGCTAGCCCGCTATGCGGGGTAGCATCACTAAATTCATCCTCTGGGGACCTCATTCTGCAAATGACAGACACCCTATTTCAAGGCTTGGGCCTCATCTAAGATGGGAAGTAGCTATAGTATCGAATTAACAGTATTTTTTTAGTTACTTTTTCCCTTCTGTTCAGGTTCTATATCCCCTAATTTGCAGAAGATAAATTGTATATCGAGGTGACTTATAATGGGTGAACATCACCAACTTCAACTTGGGTAACTTTAATCTGATCCTATGTCTCCCATAGCAGTTGAGGCCTAAGCAGATTGAGGTTCCCAGGGGGACATTTGGTGATCCTAGCATCATTAAATTCATCCTCTGGGGACTTCAATCTGAAAATGTCAGACACGCTATATATATCGAGGTTTGAATGTGACGTTAGTTCCCCTTGATGCTTTGTATCAGATGAGCTAGAATGAAGAATGTTGTACACAATGTAAAATTATATCAACTATCATCAACACTCGTACGATCATCAATCTAACACCGCGACGCCACTATTTGAACCTATTCGACACTTTGACCAATCTAGCGGCAGCAGTTGATTAAATAACGTAAGCGAAATGAATCTGTTTATGATTTAGCGTAGATTAAATTCATATATATTCAGTCAAACCAGATAGACCGATATCGGTGCGACCGCCATATTGATCACAATGTAATAGCAGTAAGGAGTCGTCTTTCTGTTATGAGCTAATCAGCTTTGGTGCTCACAGAAGCTTGTCGACCCTGAAAATCAGGATCAGTCATGTGAGAGTGTAATCAAACAACTGTATGCACTACACAAGGCTGGATAAATAATACAGTTCGTTTCGCAGGGTCCTCATCCTGAAAAAAACCTGCACTTTTTAGGCTAAAGAAAACAAATATTTGTGGTTTGGGTGTCTCTACCTTCCCTATTATATATTTCAATGTCTCAAAATGGGGTGTTTTCTGTCAAAGCATTGTGTTTATTACAGTTTTTACTAAGAAAATTAAATAAATACTTTCTAAATCTTGAAGAAGACACGAAAAACAGTAACATTTATAATGTCAAAATAAAAAAAAAATTAATTCAAATATTTTTTTTAAGGCTACCTACTTCGGGACCCAATTTTTATCTTGTAACCCAAAACTTTGGCCTTGATATATTTATGACCCGTCATAATGAAATAAATATCGTCCCCAGCAACAACCTGTTGAATAAAGTTTGATGGCTGCATGGTGCTCATTTAGAAGTTGAAGTTTAGAGATGAACTGATGAAGTTCATGAGAAACACTATATCCACACAACATTATTATACATCGATCTGGGGATTTTAAATTTAGTTGTAAATGTGATGGCCAGTAGTCCTGCTTTAGAATTATAGTATACAATCTGAAACAGACTTGTGGGGCCTTTAATCAGCATCGGAAAGGCCTGTGGCCCATGCACAAAGGCATTAGGGGCCAGTGTTTCGCACACATTTTGATCTTAGACAGAGCCTTTATTCAGTGGACATGCACATTTTGATTGTTTAAACATTTGATATTTAAAAAAATAATTATATTTATTTTTTTTTAGATTGTTTAACTCCTCAATTCTGCTCAATTTAACAAAACTTATTTTTAAAATCAATTTGTTTTTAATAAATTTTTTTTAAATCTACCTCCATTATAACATCCGCCAGGGTACCCCAAGTCACCAAACCAAATTTGGTTGAAATCTGTCTTGGAGTCTGGGAGAAAAATTGCGAACAGGTGAACAGACAGACAGATCCTACTCTTTTATATATATAGATTGCCCATATTTAATGCTTAATTATGGACCCCAATTAATCTTATAAATACCTACCTTGTTACAAAAATAAGTTGAAAAAAGTTGTAAAAAGAAATTTGTTGAGAAACTAATTTGGTTGTTTATCTGGCCTAAGTCTGCATGACCTGCGTATAGTCATCTCATGCCTTATATCACCTCACACAAAGAACAAAAACACTAGATTTATTTATGTGATCCATATTAGAGCATGAACATTAATATTACATAGTGTAGTTTTCTACCCATGATCCTATTAACCTTTTCATTGATGAATACTGATTAATGAATAGTTATATGATTTCCATTGATTCAGTTTTAGGGATATATATTTAACCCTTCCATGACTGAAGCTTCCTGAAATTTTACGAAAACCCCTGAAAACCCTGTGCCAATGCATTCTCTTATATATGTGAGTCTCCCATAGGGAGCCTCACATATATAAGAGAATACATTGGCCTAACAATATTTATCTTGACCTTGCAAGCCAGTTCATTCTCTTATATATGCGAGGCTCCCTATTTAAGGCTCGCAAAAATAAAATAATGCACTGGCACATGATCTTTAATGCTGCACCAGCGCATTTCCTGTTATGAAAGGGTTAATAGGTTTAATAAACAGCCATATAATAGACATTTTACAATAAAAGATTTGGGTTAAAGGCCCACTTAATTTTCGAGTCACCGACTACTTTTTTATAGTGCCTTGATATACGGTTTTAATAACAATCTATGCCTTAAAATTTGATTAAAATACTGTAATTGACCACCATTTGGAACGTCTGTGTCTCAGAAGGTGCCCACAGAGTAATAGAAAATAGCTGAAATCATAAAATCTTTTCCCCCGTTATGGCTCCCAGAATGTAACAGGATTAAAACTGTAGTTTATTTTCAATGGAAGAGGAATAACTCTATATCTAAATATATAGAGTTATTCCCATTCCATTGAAAATAATCAACTTTGTGCAGAAATTTTAGCACATAACAGACGTTGATATCTCAACAAAAACAATATGTTCAGAGTTATTTATTACATCGAATAAGTTCAAAATACAATGTTCTGAATCTTCCGCTTTCAAATAGTATATAATATGGCATATATTACACGTATATATAATGTGATCTAGACCCCGAAGCCACGACAAATAGTATATAATATGGCATATATTACATGTATATATAACGTGATCTATACCCCGAAGCCACGACAAATAGTATATAATATGGCATATATTACATGTATATATAATGTGATCTATACCCCGAAGCCACGACAAATAGTATATAATATGGCATATATTACATGTATATATAACGTGATCTAGTAGTATATAATATGGCATATATTACATGTATATATAACGTGATCTAGTAGTATATAATATGGCATATATTACATGTATATATAACGTGATCTAGTAGTATATAATATGGCATATATTACATGTATATATAACGTGATCTAGTAGTATATAATATGGCATATATTACATGTATATATAACGTGATCTAGTAGTATATAATATGGCATATATTACATGTATATATAACGTGATCTAGTAGTATATAATATGGCATATATTACATGTATATATAACGTGATCTAGTAGTATATAATATGGCATATATTACATGTATATATAACGTGATCTAGTAGTATATAATATGGCATATATTACATGTATATATAACGTGATCTAGTAGTATATAATATGGCATATATTACATGTATATATAACGTGATCTAGTAGTATATAATATGGCATATATTACATGTATATATAACGTGATCTAGTAGTATATAATATGGCATATATTACATGTATATATAACGTGATCTAGTAGTATATAATATGGCATATATTACATGTATATATAACGTGATCTAGTAGTATATAATATGGCATATATTACATGTATATATAATGTGATCTAGACCCCGAAGCCACGACAAATAGTATATAATATGGCATATATTACATGTATATATAATGTGATCTAGACCCCGAAGCCACAACAAATAGTATATAATATGGCATATATTACATGTATATATAATGTGATCTAGACCCCGAAGCCACGACAAATAGTATATAATATGGCATATATTACATGTATATATAATGTGATCTGGACCCCGAAGCCACGACAAATAGTATATAATATGGCATATATTACATGTATATATAATGTGATCTAGACCCCGAAGCCACGACAAATAGTATATAATATGGCATATATTACATGTATATATAATGTGATCTAGACCCCGAAGCCACGACAAATAGTATATAATATGGCATATATTACATGTATATATAATGTGATCTAGACCCCGAAGCCACGACAAATAGTATATAATATGGCATATATTACATGTATATATAATGTGATCTAGACCCCGAAGCCACGACAAATAGTTTTCGCGGCTGGCTCAACCAATTTTGTGGCTGGTTAGCTAGCTAAGCCGGCTCATCAGTTGCGATGTTCGTGGCTGACGAAATATGGCGGCTCAGCCGGCTGAGACGTTATCATTCAGCGTATTTTGTTTCCGAAATTTTCCTATAATCTCCGGTTATAGACCCCGTTTGTTTTAGCGTTTGTGGTGAACCCGTAGAATTCCAGACCAAACGTATTCTTTTGGGCTTTTTCATTATGGCGAAAATACACGAAGGACTGGCATGGATGTACTATGCAATTTACAATCCAATTGGTATAAGTTACATTGGAACTTCTGTCAACTTCAGACTGCTCATAATCATCACTGGCATCTTGCAATATATGCATGCATCATTGAGTGCTGAATCCGATAGTAATGATATATAATATTTCAAATTATTATCTATCCTCTTCTACAAGTTATGTGCATATATTGACAATTGCCAGCGATGTCTGAGACTGGGTCCTGTCGAAATAAACAATTTATACTTTAACCCTTTCAATACTGAATGGATGCTCCCATTCAGTTATATGAAAGCATGCATTGGAATAGTCTATTCCACATTGAGAGGCCCGGGTGTTCTAATAACAACCATGCCGTGTCCATGTGAGTTTGCCAATATTAGGCAATGCATTCAGTTTAGTTCTTTGCAATTCGCAGTACAGTTGTGCTTAACCCTTTACCCAACAGAACTGCCCTGTGCCAATGCATTCTCTTAAATATGCGAGTCGACCATAGGTCGCCTCGCATATATAAGAGAATGCATTGGCTTAACACATTAAAAATTATAAAATTGTTAAAGAATGTAAGAAAAAATGGTAAAAAGTGTTAAAGGCCAATGCATTCTCTTATATATGCGAGGGGACCTATGGTCGACTCGCATATATAAGAGAATGCATTGACACAGGGCATAACTGTAACTATCACAATGTGGTCAATGAACCGGTTCCAAAGATATCCATATTTGTATGGTTCTATTGAGACAGGCCGAAGATATTTTAGGCTGTTGAAGCTTTATTTGGCCGGTTTTGGCCAGTTTGTTGGGTAAAGGGTTAACATATAAGCCCATGCACACGACTCAGCCATTTTACAATTCAGGCGGCGGAGATTTTTTCATGCAGCTGGCGTTAGAGATAATATGGCTGGCGGCTTCGGGCTCTAATGTGATCTGATGGTTAGAAATTTAAGTGGGCCTTTAATTGGGGTTCATCGCCATATCCGCTGCTAGACCATAACATGATATAGCGGGAACACCCCTCCAGATAAATAATAGACCATTCCAATGCTTACTTTTATAACTGAATGAGAGGATCCATTTAAACAATATAAGTTTTATGGGTGGAGGAAAGACCGAACATTGGGTTAGCTTAACCAAGAAAACACTCTATTCATGTGGAAACCATCAATCATGGAAAACAACTGGCATGGCTGCCCAGATACACAAAACCAGTGACCATATGGACGGCTTAATGCACCATGCACCTTACCAACTGTGCCACTGAAAGCAATATATATAGTTCAATAATCATGTGCACGTTCGGGAAGGGTGGGATATGGGCATACGTGAGGTGATTTAGTTGGGGGTGGGTGCTTCAAGGTTCGCGTGGTTATGCCATTAGGCGAAGGGCGTCTCGGATGAACATACTAAGATTGATGAGGGTTCTTTTATTTGTGCACGTGAAGAGGGCATTGAGTTTGTGGGCATTTGGACGCGTGCAGTAGTATGATTTAAGATATTTTCGTCTCAAATCGCATAGTTTTTCACAATTGAGTATGATATGGTATTCATCACCAATTAAGTTCAACTTCGCACAGAAAAGTTGAAAATGTCTTGCAAATTTAATGGTTTTCTTTAATAAAGACTCATTGATGAGTAGTTTCCTTAGGAAATCTTCAGATAATAAATTCAACAAACGACCAGTTAAACTTATCTTAACAAGTCCTTCTGCAATTGTATTATCTGTTTCTCTGTCTGTTGTCTGCATATATTTCAGGGAACACCCCTCCAGATAAATAATAAACCATTCCAATGTATACTTTTATAACTGAATGGGAGAATCCATTTAGTAAAGAAAGGGTTAAAAAATGTATTAAATCTTCTTGTCTAACATCTAACACCAAATATGATATTCCAATGAAGATGTAAAAACATCCATCAATATGTCAACAATATTTTCAAAATGCAAAGTGTAACATGGTATTACATATAGCATATCCCATGATAGATCTTCCAAATGTATCAAAAGACAAGATCAGGTCCTGGAACTAGAATATATAATCTGAGAGACTTACCAGCAGATGTGAAATTTCTCAACTTGTATGCCTAAATCAATGAAATTATAAGTTCAAAACACTAGAGAAGGAAATTTGACTGTCAAGGTTAATGATTAATGATTTAGAGACCTGCAAACATTGTTTTTGTTAAAACATTATTAAAATGAGCACTTGGCATCCAGCAAAAATTCCAATGTTACACCATGATATACAGTAATGCTCTACATAATCAACTCCTTAACCCCAGCAGAATTATGGGTAACTTTTCAGGATTTAATTGGAAATATGGCTTTCCGATGAATGGCAACAAGCCATATTTCCGACTAAATCTTGAAAAGTTATCCATAATTATGTTGTGGTTAAGGAGTCAATTATTTAGGGCATTACTGTAGCAAGTCTTGAAATAGTGTGTCTGTCATTTGTAGAGTGGACTAGCATCACCAAATTCACCCTCTGGGAACCTCATTCTGCTGAGGCCTCAACTGCTATGGGAGACCTAGCTAGCTAGGATCAGATTGAAGTTCCCTATATGAAGTTTCTGATGTTCACCCATTAGTCACCTCGATAATATTTTATCTTCTGCAAATTAGGGGATAGTGAAACTGAACAGAAGGGGAAAAGTAACTAAAAACAATGTTAATTTGAGACTATATATTCTTCCCAGAAGATGAGTCCTAAGCAGAATGAGGTTCCTAGATGGTGAATTTAGTGACGCTTCCCCACACAGCAGGATAGCATCACTAAATTCACCCTCTGGGGACCTCATTCTGAAAATGACAGACATAATATTTCAAGGATTGTGGTATACAGTAATGCCCTAAGTAATCGACTCCTTAACCACAGCAGAATTATGGGTAACTTTTCAGGATTTAGTCGGAAATATGGCTTGTTGCCATCCATCGGAAAGCTCTCCCCGAGATGAATGTCAACAAGCCATATTTCCGACTAAATCCTGAAAAGTTACCCATAATTCTGCTGTGGTTAAGGAGTCGATTACTTAGGGCATTACTGTAGCTATAGAATTACTCAGCAAGTAATTTCTCGGTTCTCACTTTATTGGGTAAATTGACCATTGTCAGAATATGATAAATGCGCACTTGACCATTGGTGAAATGACTTATTCTGGGGAGTTTATTGCTTCATGTGTAGACACCACCGCCAAATATACTGTTATTTACATCACCGAGGCTTAGTGCTGCAACGATTAAACTGTCGTAAATATGACACAACAACAAAGAAACACATAAGATACAACGGTGGCGGCTTTCTTAATATTACACCATGTCTGGATCAATTTTAACCAACTCTCACCCCAGGCAGACCCCGACCAACTACCTCTGGTCAATAACAGATATATCGTATGTGGGCTTCTAAAATATCGTATCTGGCGGGAAAGAATATTTTTTTGGGGCATATTTAGAATATACGTGTTCGACTACATAAGATCGTCAGAGAACTTGTAAATTGTTCAAGTGTAAATTCCATTTTTGGGGTAAAATCTGGTTATAAAATGTGTCAGTGTTTCCTGCTAATTTTTATCGTTAATTCTGAAATGTTTTATGTTCCTGGTAGGATCATTCTGATTGGACCGTTCCTGGTAGGATCATTCTGATTGGACAGTTCCTGGTAGGATCATTCTGATTGGACCGTTCCTGGTAGGATCATTCTGATTGGACCGTTTTGAAGATGAAATGTCGTATAATTCATGACTGAGTATTTTTTACTTCTAAAATGTCATATAAAGTTTTTCTCATCATCTAGGACAGATATTAATATGTGACCCGCCATATCAAATCCAGTCGTAAGTCGGGATTTTTTTTACCCTGTGCCAATGCATTCTCTTATATATGCGAGTCGACCATAGGTCGCCTCGCATATATAAGAGAATGCATTGGCCTAAATTTTTTTTATCATGTTTCTTACAATTTTTAGGACATAAAATAAAAAACATCCATTACCCTGCAGGGAGCCCCACACATATATAGAAGCATATAGAAGAGTGTCGTCTGCTCATGTTTGTCTGGGGCTCTGTATGGGTGAAATTATAAAATTGTTAAAGAATACAAGAACAAATTATTAAAATTGTAAAAAATTGTTAGGCCAATGCATTCTCTTATGTATGCGAGGCGACCTATGGTCGACTCGCATATATAAGAGAATGCATAGGCACAGGGTAAAAAAATCCCGACTTACGACTGGATTTGATATGGCAGGTCACATATGTTAGTTTACAACTAGTCTCTTTGAAAAGCCGATAATACTCCTACCGGATGTATGTCTCTAGATGTCTCTATCAAAATTTGTTTCTGTACTGAAGGGATTAATCAATTCCCTCCATTTCATTGGAGAGTGGCACAGTCTATGTGCGATTTCATTGGTTTATGGCATAACAGATTAATTACCAGATCAGAGGTCACATGTTGACAATTTTCCCACATATTGTCAAACTCAACTACTGTTGGAAAACTGAATACAAGCGATATATCCTTAATTCATTTCACTCATCGCAATATAGGAGAATTATCTTCAAGTGTTTATCAGTCAACGGTATTCATGACTGATTATTCTTTCGCATCTTGTTCTATTTATAACTATTTTAAATACTACGATTGGCAAGCGACCAGTCCTAATTCTGTAATGCCAGTAGACGTTATTTATAACTTCCTTTCCGTTTTCTAAAAGTTCGACAAAATGTCTTTGCTAATGACGCATTTATAGAAATAAATGCATGAATCATGAAGAGATGCTGTTAGATGTAGCTAATAACAATAGTTATGCTCCCGTGCCATCGTCAAAAGAATGCCTGAGACCGATTTCCAAAATTCACGGTAAATAAAAATGTGACAAAATCAGACATAGAAATTGTGAGAGAATTGACACCAATGTTCGATATAATATAATAAATAATGAATGTCTTGTCATTGACTATGCCAAAATAGTGGTCCTCGAGGAGGAATAGTGCGGCTCATGAACTATTCCTCCTCGAGGACCACTATTTTGGCATAGTCAATGACAAGACATTCATTATCTATATAATATAATTATGTTCCACAATATCGTGGGATAATAAATATATGTATATATGTATATAACGGATACCAATTCTATTTCCATTTCTAATATACATCCCTCATGATAAAATCAGCCTTAAAACTCTCTCAAGACTATTTTTTTGTAAAAAATAATTCTCAGACGGACACCTACAGAGATTATATATATATACTGACACCTACAGGGATTATATACAAACACATGCATATCATACAGAATCCCTCATTTTGATTAGGTAGAAGTCCCCTGAGTTCATAAATCATGTTTTCTGACAATCTTGCACTTTTCAAAATTTCGCTCAGATGCCGCACTTGGGAGGTACAATAATGAGGGATTCATAGGAATGCCACAGAAGTAAATATCATAGAAAGCGTGTTAATGAGGAATGTATTTCCAACAAAGGTAAAAGCGAATCTCCGCCAACCTCAATGATCGGCAGGGGAATTTCATAAATATCAAAAGTTAGAGAAAACACATGCTTCATAATCCATCAGCCAACAACGAAAGGTTCATTGCGGGTTTGTCAACAAACATAACAATGCTTTTCCATCGTAATGTTAGGTGGAAGAAAAACATTGAGCCATTAACCAATCTGGAGGTGTTCCATATATCTATCAACGTGGAAGAGGAAAAAACAATATGCAGAATATTTCCTGCGAGATATCCTTTACAGATAAAACATCTTCAGGCCCTGTCTGACATCTTTGAAGTGTACCATTTATAACTGACACAGACAAATAAAAATCAAAATAGAAGCTGCTAAAGAGATTTTTTTCTTCTCTTGAACTAAGAAAGTTCATTCTGAATATTCTGCGGTCAATGACTTGAGAAAAGTTATTCCGAGAATATTTAGGTCGATAAATATAATTCCAAAATAAAAGGGAAGTTGAGCTTTTAAAATAGTACATGATCAATTTCAGGGATTGTTAGAAAAATAGTAGAATATGAGCAAAGTTATGCCTTATACTGAATTGCCACAATCACACAGCTCACCATAATTAACCCTTCCATACTGAAGCTTCCTGAATTTTGGAAGCCCTGTGCCAATGTATTCTCTTATATATGCGAGTCTACCATAGGAAGCCTCACATATATAAGAGAATGCATTGGCCTGACAATAGTTACCTTCACCTTGTAAGCCAGTGCATTATATTATATATGCAACGCTCCCTGAGGGAGACTTGCATATATAAGATAATGCACTGGCACAGGATCTTTAATGCTGCACCAGTGTAGCTCCCATCATGAAAGGGTTAAAGTAAAAGCTACCACGTGGAATACAGGAATTGTAATCTGAGCAACGAGAAAATGAATTGTTTTTGAATCAATGGTATATATATAGAGGATCTCACACGAGTTTCTATTTTATACGGAATTTATCAACCAAGTTCACTAAATTCGATTTGAGCCGAGGTTTACCGAGGCTCAAATAGAATTTAGAGGACGAGGTTGATAAATTACGTATAAAATAGGACGAGTGTGAGATACCTTTTATCACATGATCAAATAAACCCGAAGCAATGCGAAATATTCATCGAAAACAACAATCATAAACTACAGCGATCGCAAGTTATTTGAAGAACGCCGTGACGTCATCGCACGCGCTGATATTAAACGTGTCTATTACCGATAATTATGAAACTGCTTTTATGGCCAAATTATGTGATAAATATATATAGGCATCCCCATCTGTCAAATGATGGCAGATGTGTACACAAGCTGCCAGAAGGGTAACCATTCAGATGTGTACACAAGCTGCCAGAAGGGTTACCATTCAGATGTGTACACAAGCTGCCAGAAGGGTAACCATTCAGATGTGTACACAAGCTGCCAGAAGGGTAACCATTCAGATGTGTACACAAGCTGCCAGAAGGGTAACCATTCAGATGTGTACACAAGCTGCCAGAAGGGTAACCATTCAGATGTGTACACAAGCTGCCAGAAGGGTAACCATTCAGATGTGTACACAAGCTGCCAGAAGGGTAACCATTCAGATGTGTACACAAGCTGCCAGAAGGGTAACCATTCAGATGTGTACACAAGCTGCCAGAAGGGTAACCATTCAGATGTGTACACAAGCTGCCAGAAGGGTAACCATTCAGATGTGTACACAAGCTGCCAGAAGGGTAACCATTCAGATGTGTACACAAGCTGCCAGAAGGGTAACCATTCAGATGTGTACACAAGCTGCCAGAAGGGTAACCATTCAGATGTGTACACAAGCTGCCAGAAGGGTAACCATTCAGATGTGTACACAAGCTGCCAGAAGGGTAACCATTCAGATGTGTACACAAGCTGCCAGAAGGGTAACCATTCAGATGTGTACACAAGCTGCCAGAAGGGTAACCATTCAGATGTGTACACAAGCTGCCAGAAGGGTAACCATTCAGATGTGTACACAAGCTGCCAGAAGGGTAACCATTCAGATGTGTACACAAGCTGCCAGAAGGGTAACCATTCAGATGTGTACACAAGCTGCCAGAAGGGTAACCATTCAGATGTGTACACAAGCTGCCAGAAGGGTAACCATTCAGATGTGTACACAAGCTGCCAGAAGGGTAACCATTCAGGCTTCAAATCTTCAGGGGAATAATTAAAGTGATGGGAAACACAGTTCAAACACTCCGCTGAGGTGTTCAGAAAGGAATAACAAATATTTACATACTAAGTGTGATTATCACTAAAGCCAGCATTCCGATTGGTCGGCGCCCACGTAAAATCCCACTAGTTGCAATTATTTCTCGGTGAACACGCAACAGCTCATAACTGCAGCCTCATAATTACATCGACACGTCATGCAGTTTCGGAAAGAAGAACGCGTAATGTTTTCGGCGCACTTGGACTCGTGCAGGATTGACTTAATACATCATCGGGTTTCAATATAAAGAGAAATTGTTCTTGTAACTTTTGCCAAGGGTGCTATGGGATATTTTGGGCTTGTTTTGTCACGATACACTTTTCGATTTAAATACATTTACAAAAGTGGCTATATTTCGCTAAATGTATATAAATATAAGGATTAACTGTCATGTGGACTGTTTTTATGGAGATGTAACCGTGAGGTAAGTGGTCATAACTTGTGTTCGGGTTTTACACAAGTTATGACCACTTACCTCACGGTTACATCTCCATAAAAACAGTCCACATGACAGTTAATCCTTATATAGTCTGAAAACTGTGTCATTGTTATAAACGAATCAGACAGCGTTTATTATTTGCAGAATCATTGTCATAATGTTTATGCCCAATAATGCTTCGGGGGGAGGGGGGGGGAGAATAAAGTAGTAAACATTTATATTTCACATGAAACCCTTATAATATCATTGAAAAATCCATTACATATTTTCTTATCTGTCACTAGTGGCTAATAGATAATAGTCCCAACGGTAATCACTTTCATTGTATATACATGCGCGCGAGAGGTAATTTTGATTCCGTAGCAAAAGATAGCTGTGAATTACTATTGAAAACTGATTATTTGTTTTGATTAAAATTATATTATTGACAAATGTTATAATTACCAATAAATAACCCAATAGACGTCAAACAAAGACGAAACTAAAAGGGACTACATTTCGTTGCGCGTGTAGCGCAGTACTGACATATAGTGGTGAAGTGTCTGAGCCAACACAAGACTTGTATACAGTTTTCGTGTTCTCTACAGAGCTGATGTTGTTAAAAAGGCATAAAGTTTTAGTTTTTTTCATGTGATATACAAGATCTTCAACTCGTTATGTTGGGATATAAGATTTTACGAAACTCATTTGATAAATTTGATTCACAACTCGTCTATGACTCGTTGTGAATCAAATTTATCAAACTCGTTTCATAAAATCTTATATCCCAACATAATTCGTTGGAGATCCTCTATATACAGGGGAGATCACTCTATATACAGGGGAGATCACTCTATATATGTGCGTAGTTAAATGTTACAGTCCAAGTGGTTGGAATTTTGACAGCTTTGTTCATGTAGCATTAAAGACCATGTTCCAGTGCATTCTGTTAATTATATATGGGAGTCTCCCACAGGGAGCCTCACATATATAAGAGAATGCACTGGCTTACATGATCAAGGTTAATATTGTTAGGCCAATGCATTCTCTTATATATGTGAGGCGCCCTATCAAAAGTTGGTTAAATTTGTTCTGATAATTTGCTAGCCTTGAAATAGAGTGTATGTCATTTGCAGAATGAGGTCCCCAGAGGGTGAATTTGGTGATGCTAGCCCGCTATGCGGGGTAGCATCACTAAATTCACCCTCTGGGAACCTCATTCTGCAAATGACAGACACGCTATTTCAAGGCTTGTTAGCACTGCTTGATTCATCATCCTGGATCAAAATGCTAAGCTTAGTTCACCAATCACAATCTTATCTCCTATGTAAATACATCCAATAAGAAATTTCTATTTGACATCTCCCAGGAGAAGGTAAATTTACAAGTTCTCTTGTAATGTGTCAAGAAAATTACTGTTAAATAAATCAAGATGTAATAGTATCCCATGTTCAATAGAATAGGTTATTTCATGATACTGAGCACATGTCAGCTAATCCCAATATTAATTTGTTTGTATATTTTCATTAATATGTGAGAAAAACATACCTGGTTCTGTGAGATCAAGGAGATCAAGCATGGCCTTGTGAGAAATTATTTTAGGTTAACCCTTTCAGTGCCAGGGGCCCTAATTTACGTTCTGTAAAATCGGCCCTAAAAAAAATAAAAATATTTTTTTTTTTTTTAAATGGTTTATTTTTTTGGGTTGAATTTGTTTTGGGTATGCTGAAGCATGCTATAGCGAATTTAAAAACAAACAGGATAAAACCTTAGGGGCATGTTATAACTCAAAACTATCACCAAGTATTCATAGTAATAGTTTTGATGCCCATGAAAAACGTACAAAATAAGTACACTAAACCTACAAAATAAGTCTGTTAAAGAATATAAGAAAAAATTATTAAAATTGTAAAAAATAATAACAAATGATGAAAAATTGTTATGCCAATGCATTCTCTTATATATGCGAGGCGACCTATGGTCGACTCGCATATATAAGAGAATGCATTGGCACAGGGTATATGGGTTGATACAAAAATCGGACCTGGCACTGAAAGGGTTAAAACAAATAGACCTTTGTTCCTGCTAACTGGGTGAAGACAATTAGGGTAAATAGTTACTACCGGTAGTAGGTTAATTTTTTTATTCATTATTTTTTATTTTATTTTTTAATAATAATTATGGTCCCCTCAGCGCTTAACACCCCAAATACTTAATAATCATCCTAATCACTGGCTAGTCGTCTTAGATTAATATTCTACATTCTTTTCCATAAGTCTTGTTCGTTATTCTTATCAGTCATCTTAGATTAATATTCTACATTCTTTTCGATAAGCCTTGTTGGTTATAATATTCTTATCAGTTGTAATAAGGAACTAGAATGCACTCAGAGAGATGCCAACGTGCACAAAAATGTAATAAAAAATAATTTAAAAAATAATTTCACTGTATTTTACTTTATTTATTTAATTTAATTTAATGTTAGCAAAAAAAGACAATTACCATTTCTCATTTCATCACAGATAAAAGGCAAATTACTATATTAATCATTTAAGTAATTAAAACCAATTCCATGTTGCCGAAAGGATGAGACTATCGATTACATTTTTTTCAGCGGCATATTTTGATTTTGATTTTCCGATAGTCAAAGTTGACCAAAGGAGCAATTATAAGAAATAATTAATACCATTTGTGTAAATATTGATAGCAGCCAATATGCAACAATAAATATCAATAATTAATCAATAATTAATCAATAACTATCATTTTATGTAATAATAAACTCTTCAAACGGTGTTTGTGTCAAAAAATGCGTTTTGTTTTGTGTTACGTCATTCGTCGTATTTGACCCGGAACTCTGCTGAAGGTTAGGCTAATTTCAGCCTATTGCGTCGAATTACGGAATCGCGTTTTGAATGTCTCTCTTTTCCCGCACGATAAAAAGAGGACTTCGCACGAACCAAAAATGATAAAACTTCCCAATTATAAGTAAAAATACCCAAATGAAGGAGTCTATGTAGATCCCGAAGGAGTCTATAGACTCTTTGATGTAGAGTTCTGATGGAGAAAATGTAGGTCGATCTATTTTTGTCATAACTCTGACGTATTTTGACCTGGGAGAAAAAATCGAAATCGAGGCTCACTACGAGCATGCCAGTTTTAAATATAGAGACAGGGAATCCCGACAAATGGCGATATCGGCGACAAACAAATAATCGAAAACAACACATAAAATAAACATAGCAAAAACGCGGCACAGTAAAGATGTCAGAACGCCACGAGGTTTTACGTCGTTTTTGGTGACGTCATGGAGTGAAACGGAGTAGAGTGACACCAACCTACGAATCTGTCTGATCGCCATACTGTTGCGCGAGCGCACGTAAAGACACTCAGTCATGGCATCTATCATATTTAAGTTCCAAAATGGAATAATTACTTCTGCGACAATTTTATAATACAATAGATATAGTACAGTAATGCTCTAAGTAATCGACCCCTTAACCACAGCATAATTATGGGTGTAAATTTTCAGGATTTAGTCGGAAATATGGATTGTTGCCATTCATCGGAAAGCTCTCAGTGAGAGCTTTCCGATGAATGGCAACAAGCCATATTTCTAACTAAATCCTGAAAAGTTACCCATAATTCTGCTGTGGTTAAGAGGTCGATTACTTAGAGCATTACTGTACTATATCTATTGTACGTCGCTGGCAGGGATGTGGCTAGAGGGGGTGTGGGGGGGTGTCTCACCCCCCCAGCAGAGAGCTATATTTTCAATAGTTGGAAATTTCATACCTGCCACAACGAAATTTCACACCAACAATAGGTTGAAAATGTTCTTGTAGTTTGATTATAAAACAATTTATTGGGGGAATTTATTGTTTTTCGACCAATATTTGCATATGTTCCTATTTTTGGTCAAAATTTTTGACAGAAATGGTCATCAGTTGGAAATTTTCCAACCTTAGGGGGGTGACAGGTTGGAAATTTCCAACACTTGGAAAGCTTGTGTCCTGGTCTCTCCCCCGTGGCCAGTCAAAAACTTCTAGTTAATTTAAGAAAACAATATTGTCATACAATTGGTCAACATTGTCATTGGAATTGTCATCAGTTGGAAAATTTCCAACCTAAGTGGGGGTGTAGGGTTTTAAATTTCGAACAGTAGGAAGGCTTGAGGCTAGTCTAGATGTTAGGATTTTGCGATTTTCTTGTTCAGATTTCAAAATTTTCGTACACCGGGCCGAACCATGGTCGGCCCGGTGTGTCATTGCCCCATTCACATGGCCAATACAAAACTGCTAATTAGTTTAGCAAAACAATATTTTGCTACATTTGGTCAAACTTGTAGACATAAATGGTCATCAGTTGAAGAATTTTCCAACCTGAGGGGGAGTATGAGGTTTGAAATTTCCAACACTACGAAAGCTTCAGTTGAGGCCAGTCTTGATGCTAGGATTTGCGATTTTCTTGTATAGTTTTCAAAATTTTCTCACACCGGGCCGAACAACCATGGTCGGCCCGGTGTTTCCTGGTCTGTTGTCGGTAGCTGTGTGCATTTGTCTGGAATTAGATCACTAGTTGTTAAAATATCTTAATGTTCTCATACTGGGAAAATAGAAGCATGGCTTATGAATATATAGGAAATTAGGCCTGAGCATGAGGTACAAGGGGGGGGGGGGGGTGCAAATGGAAATATGCAAAAAGTTGTGTTGGTACAATTCCGACTCAAGGGGGGGGGGGGTGCAAATGGAATTATGCAAAAAGTTGTGTTGGTGTGATTGCGACTCAAGGGGGGGGGGGTGCAGTTGGAAATTCCCAAGGTGGACACCCCCCCAGCGGAGACCCTCTAGCCACATCCCTGGTCGCTGGTCCTACAGTAATGCCCTAAATAATCGACTCCTTAACCACATCAGAATTATGGGTAACTTTTCACTGAGAGCTTTCCGATGAATGGCAACAAGCCATATTTCCGACTAAATCCTGAAAAGTTACCCATAATTATGCTGTGGTTAAGGAGTCGATTATTTAGGGCATTACTGTAACTGGTAATTGGTCCATCTTTCAAAAACATTATTTTTTAATAAGTGTGCCAAAATAAAACTTCCATTTAAATTTACAGATCTCAATAAAAAATTTCTATGCAGAAAGATTATGTTTTAAATGAAGCCAATAATTCATATTGACTGTGACACTGTGGACAGCTTTCTCTACCACTGGATTATTGTTTACGGGGGGGGGGGGGGGTTCTGCTACAAGTTGGGCTGATATCTCAAAACATATAGCTCTGGCGCCATGAAATCACATGACTTTTCTCTGCTATTAAAGTGAATATCCATAGCAATACCATAATAGTAACACATGTTACAAGTTACCCATTACGTGTGGCTGAACCTGACTAATGTTGTGACATGTGACATATTTCCCAGCGACTGAAATCATGAAGAACACCAAAGAAGGAATTTATAATAGTGGAACTTAACGAATTTATAATAGTAGAACTATTAGAACGAATTTATAATAGTAGAACTATTAGAACGAATTTATAATAGTGGAACTATTAGAACGAATTTATAATAGTAGAACTATTAGAACGAATTTATAATAGTGGAACTATTAGAACGAATTTATAATAGTAGAACTATTAGAACGAATTTATAATAGTGGAACTATTAGAACGAATTTATAATAGTGGAACTATTAGAACGAATTTATAATAGTGGAACTATTAGAACGAATTTATAATAGTAGAACTATTAGAACGAATTTATAATAGTGGAACTATTAGAACGAATTTATAATAGTAGAACTATTAGAACGAATTTATAATAGTGGAACTATTAGAACGAATTTATAATAGTAGAACTATTAGAACGAATTTATAATAGTGGAACTATTAGAACGAATTTATAATAGTAGAACTTGTATGGGGTATTATAAAACCAACACGGACTATAATATGCATCACCACCACAACAATGGACAACATCAATTTAAAAGCCTGGTTTATGAACCCCTCCAACAACTTTTCCCTCATTATTGTGAAAAAATATATACATGTAACTTTTTTTATGATTGGTTCATGTTCAGGCCGATTGAAATATGAAGCCTGTGGTCACAGTCATGAAGAAAATATTTTATGGTTGAGGCCTAGCTTTGACCCTTTCAGTGCCAAGTCCGATTTTTGTATCAACCCATATTTCCTTGATCATTTTTCAAGCTCTCAGAGCTCTTTCCATCAATGTATCACATTATTATAATCAATAAATTTGAAAAATGATCAAGGAAATATGGGTTGATACAAAAATCAAACTTGGCACTGAAAGGGTTAAAATTCAGAGGGCTCTTCTCTCCATTTAGTGGAGTCAGCATCCAGCTGTGACCACAGTACAGACCAGGCCTCAGCTCACAAGGCGACTCGGGCGAGATTGTCGCCTTACTGTCGCTGACTTCGCCCTATCGTTGCTCTAAGGCGAAATCGAAGTCGCCTTCAATTTTAGGGGAATTTCCTTAAAATATCCCCTTCTGATCGAAGAAGTTCACATTCAACCCCAGCACGATCTATTTGAAGTCGCATATATTCGCCGGGATTATCGGGGGATTATATATCTAACCATCGAAAGTCATTATCGCTAGTGTCAGAAATAATTAGACCATTGGAGTTCCATGCGTTTATAAATTAGTACAGGACCGCCGTCCCGCTTTTCAGATATAAAACATTACGACATTATCAGGTTATGTGCTAGGTGCTTTGGAAGTTCGTTTCGGCAACGCGTCGCACTTTTGGGAAAGACCGCTTCCGTAAATAAATGGCCTTGGCACTTGTCAAGTTTATTGTTTTAATCGGATTATACCATTGACGTTGGCATTAATTAAGGGAGACCATTAATTAATAAAAGCTTTAGAAATAAAACTAAAAGCTGATGCAACTCCTTTGTTAGTTAATCCTTATTGTTTATTTTAGCGGACACCCACATTACAGCAGTGACCAAATTAAACTTACAAACTAACAAAGTGAAAGTTACATGCATCATGATCATGATTCAGAGACTGTACAAACGTATCTTCCAAGTTCCAGTCTAGGAAATAATACTACAATATTGTTTTACAATACTACTTCCATTTAAGTCAAAAATGTAATTACTAGTGTAACTTGCTAATTGTCTTGCTTAAATGATATTTACACAAATTCCAAATTTATAATAACAAATAGGCTAATTTCTTCCGATAAACACACATTAATATTGTGGACTAAAACAGAAAAGTAAAGTAAAGTCTCCCTAAATTTCATGAAGTCTCCCTAAATTTCCTGAAGGGAGACTTCAAGTCTCCCTGTTCTGAACCCCTAGGCTGAGGCCTGGTACAGACTGTACGTGTAGAATCCGTGTGGAGTCAGAATCCAGCTGGGACCACAGCAAGGACCAGCCTAGAGGTTTCAAATTGGGAGGTCACTTCTCCCTGTTTGGTCATCAGGGAGAAGTGGACAGTTATCAGGGAGAAATAACAATATTGAAGTTCAATTTACACCCCCACATCACCCTTCTATGATCCAATAGGTATTATACACCCCCACATCACCCTTCTATGATCCAATAGGTATTATACACCCCCACATCACCCTTCTATGATCCAATGGGTATTATTCAAAACATGAGCCCATTTATAAAACTGGTATAGTGAGTAAGAACATCATTATACTCAGTATGCTGTTGGGACAAATGAGAGAGAAGTCACTTCTCCCTGGGACAAAAATAGGGAGAAGTGGAACATTTTAGGGAGATCTCCCCTTACTCGCTCTCTAGGATGGTCAATGGACCCAGGGACCAGCCTAGGGGGCGACGTGGGCGAAATAGTCGCCCTGTGTGGCCGCAAGTCTCCCTGAAATGACATCAGGGAGAAGTGGATGTCTCCCTTAAAAAAAAAAGAAAAAAAAAAAGAATTGGTGACTGGATGATCTACTGCTCAGCTTAACACTTCCAGTTTATCCTCACCCATGTAGAAAATCTATTGTGGACAATTATAACAGCTAAAACAATCAGTTCTAATGAATAGTTACTAGCGACAAATAGTCGCACTAACGCTCCACTTCTCCCTGGTAAGCCCTCACTTCTCCTTATTTTTCCAAGAGGGAGAAGTCACTTCTCCCTATATTTTGACCCTAGGCTGGTCCCTGAATGGACCACAGTACAGACTGTGTAGAATTGGTTGGGATTTTATGTGGGAGGTACACATCATTCATTGGGCTCAGTAACTAGATTTAGAACATGTCTAATTTGATTTGAACATTGTGATTTATTTGAGAAGATATTGCCAACCAATGTTATAGATATGCTTCGATCCTGCCAAACTTCATTTGGTTGCTCAATAAAACCTCAATAAAGCTAGAATTGTATGCATCTTGTGTCCAATTAACACACTAATATTAGTAATGTAACTAAGTCGATGTCGGCATCGACTACGAACGATGTATATTTATTATGAGCAAGATAGAAAAAGAAGGACATTTGTTTGCGCGAACACATACACAGACCCTCTGGAGAATTATTATGAGACGGAACTGATCAGCTGTCAGACAATTTATGGGACAGCGTCCTATAATAAATATCGTGCATTAATTTCCCAGTGTGCTAATTATCGTCACAATTTGTTGCGAGTCTTAGACACATCCTAGGGACAAAATGGAATAATTCTTGTGCCCTTGACATGTATATACGTCTTGTCCATACATTATGAATAGAACACTTACTTTGATTACTTTGAAATGATAAGGCATGGCAACTTGGTGGGAGCAGGAGCAAGCCTGCAAATAGCGTGTCTGTCATTTGCAGAATGAGGTCCCCAGAGGGTGAACTTAGTGACGCTATCCCGCATAGCGGGCTAGCTTCACTAAATTCACCCTCTGGGGACCTCATTCTGCTAAGGCCAGGGGCGTAGCGGGCATATAATTATTCGTACGGCCGAATAATATGGGGCAGAAATTATATATATGCGACGCATCATATGATTCGAGCCGCGAAGCGGCTAATGTGTGAGGGCACGAGAGGGAAGTCTCCGTTCTCGTAGGCGGTGTGTGTGTGGGGGGGGGGGGGGGGCTCCCTGGGGAAAGTTTTGAATATTGCATTCAAAATGAAGGGTTTTCCTTGGCTTTTGGGCATTGGAAATCAGTCAGCTACTGATCTACATGACACGTTGATGTTCCAACACCGCGGTTGATCACGATGTGTACACAATTACTGCTCAACTGCATGCTGGTTCAATTTATTTGAGCACCAGTCTCTCGGCTGACCGTTAACATCGAGCCACCCATCACATAATAAAGAGTAAGCTTGAATGTCTGCATGCAAAAATGCTTTAAACAGTCGTGATAGTCGCTTGCATTTTGATGTATTGCACGTCCGTTCAGTGTTACAATGAATCTGTATCCTGATATCGGTCGCGAAACTGTAAAAATGTGCAGGATTAGATCTCGGAACATTTAACGTCAAAGTTCAAACGACATGATCACTAACCAGGCTGTTTTCGGAAATATATGGTCCAGCTTCATCAGTCTGCGATACTGTCTGACAAGTACATGTATATCCACCAGCTTAGTATTGGTAGCTGACAGCGCCTAGGGTGTAGTTTAGAAGGCGGATAACATGAAATAATGATTTCGGGTATCATTTCCTACGTTCATGAAAAGTTTGCTCATTCGAAACCCCCACCAAATTGCACATACATTGCTACAGACGCGGCTTGCAATTGTAAACTGGTTGAAAAAAATGCTGCAGCAATATCTGAATGACTGAATTTGGCACATGATCGTGACATGCCTATGGTTGGTTATAGTCGCGATACATGTATTGATAACTAAAATTACCAATATCGATCCATGCGACAACACCGCTTACACCTTCGGCCATGCAATTCACTTTCCAGGCAGTGTGTAAATTGTCCTATATATACATTATAGGAATAGGCCTATATATACAGCCCTATATGGGAAACGAGTTTATGTGTAATGGCTGGAAGGGCCATCGGTCGGTTGCGTTTGTATATAACGCCAAATCTATACCATGAATATGCATACTTGTACATTATGCACGGACTTTGATGCAACTCATCAACTATGTGTACTGCTAAAATATTATGATCAAGTCCTAATTCCGATACACCTAATAGGTTAATTTTGGCATATTAGGAATGGCAGGATTATAATTGTTAACACAGGAGCTGAACTTATCGGAAATGCATTGGGCGGTGATCTTGCCATGGTCATGCATGTTAGAAGTATATCATTCACATTTGCCAGCAAAATATTGGTACGGCCAAAACTGTCCAGCCGTACCCAGAACTACGCCCTTGGCTAAGGCCCTCAACTGCTATGACAGACCTAGGATCAGATTGAAGTTGAAGTTGGTGATGTACACCCATTGGGTGCCTCGATTATGGATTTTATCTTCTGCAAATTAGGGGATATAGAAACTTCCCAGATGGGAAAACGTAATTAAAAACAATGTTAATTTGATACAATAGATACTTCCCAGAAGATGAGGCCTAAGCAGAATGAGGTCTCCAGAGGGTGAATTTAGTGATGGTAGCCCGCTATGCGGGATAGCATCACTAAATTCACCCTCTGGGGACCTCATTCTGCAAATGACAGACACGCTATTTGCAGGCTTGAGCAGGAGACAGTTGCTTCCAAGCAAGGGGGCACAAAGTGTCCTCTTAAAGCCTTGAATAAACTGGCCTGTCACAGGGACCAACCTAGATGGTGACATGGAGGAGATACAGTAATGCCATAATTAATAGACTCAGTGAGAGCTTTCCAATGAATGGCAACAAGTCATATTTCCGACTAAATCCTGAAAAGTTACCCATAATTCTGCTGTGGTTAAGGAGTCGATTAATTAGAGCATTACTGTAGCTCATTTTTAGTTATGCAATGCTCCAAACGATGTTGCTTCACTCTTTGTTGGATATAGATTAAAAAATTGTTACTATTTTATATTCACAGCCTGGGCACATAAACGATACATCCTTCCAATGTTTGAAGACTCAGATCAGAATATAACCTTCCACGTTGGCGACACCGCAGTCCTTCCATGTTACGTTATCAACCTAGGCGATTCTACGGTATGTATTAATGATTGTTTTTTAAAGACAAAATAATTATGGTTGTAACTAACCAAACGAATACAACATATTGATAAGGATATCTATACAGTAATGCCCTAAATAATCAACTCCTTAACCACAGAAGAATTATGGGTAATTTTTCAGGATTTTGTCGGAAATATGGCTTGTTGCCATTCATCGGAAAGCTCTGTGAGAGCTTTCCGATGAATGGCAACAAGCCATATTTCAGACTAAATCCTGAAAAATTACCAATAATTCTGCTGCGGTTAAGGAGTCGATTATTGTATGCATGGTTGAAGCTATGGAAACTCGAATGGATTGGATAGGTGTCAACTCAAATTTTCAATTCTGACCCCCAGCCCTATGAAGCAAATTGACCAACTTTGAGAAATTACACCCCCACCCCCACCCCTTGAATTGGATTTGTTGACTTGAAACTGTACCATAACCAGATTTCTGACTGTTTGAAAAATACAATAACACCCACCCATTCTAGTATAATATTCAAGTTAAAAACCAGACATGTTCATATATTTGACTTGGAAATCACTAAATTGTCATTAAATTTCTAGTAAATCTTTCTTGTTTTAAACTCTCAAATTGGTAACAATTAAATGTTTACAAACACGTTTTGAAACATTTCATGCAAAAACGTTCTTTTTTCCCACATAAATGACATTTTATATTTTGTGTAAGCTTTTGTTTATGTTCAACTGGAAACCTCTATTAATAATCAGATCGAGCAGTAACCCACATATATTCTTAACCGGCTATATCAAACTTGATTGACACATAGATACCTCAACCAGGTCTTTTCCCCATGTGTGTTTATGACTTATGTGAGCAAAAAGCTCTGTTTATACTGCTATAAGACATAACTGTCATAATTGTGTGTGTGGACAACAATACTCTTTATTTCTGCACAATTGTTGACTTTCTTTGTATATTTCCATGGATTTTGTTGACCAAAAATGAGAAATCTGTAAACATATGGAGCATTTTGAATAATCGTAAAATAAATTGATTGAACAGAGCGATTCAAACCTAATGTGAACGTGTATGCAATCAACGTCATTTTCGATGCTTCTGTCTGATGCCGAATTACATACTGTATAATTTCGCGAACAGATGCATCGAAAATTGATTGCTTATAATTACGATAATCCGCATATTAGTTGGTGATTAAACTAGTTTTTTAAAAGAAACTATATTAAAAACACTAAAATAGTAAAACGACCCAAGTGATACTTGTGTCTGGACTTCAGCTGCTATTTTAACGGAAAATGGGAAATTGGGTCGAGAATAAAATAAATTGGGCGACCGACCAGAAGTTCAAGATGAACTCACACAATTCAATCTCTGTTTCCAACTTTCTAACTATAAAAAAGCAAGACACCACACCCGTAAACTATTAAATATACTTGCTGGTATAAATTTCACTTATTTAAAATTATTCTAGCACATCTATTGTCATAAAGACACACTTCCCCACCGAATTTGCGGTCTCCAGTGACAAACTCGGAAAGAAAACAATCGCTAATAGGTGTATTCTATGCTCTCATGACCACTGCCATGTCATATTAGTATCGGCATGAAGCTGGATAAATGCTAATACTAACGGGGGAATAGTTATGTAAAACATTACTTTATCCCCAACTAAATTATCGCATTTCATAGTTTCACTGATCTTTCTAATTTGTTAATTTTATTTTCACGGTATGGAAACTATGGACGCTTTTAGGAAATGGCGTCATGATGGTGCATGTCACCCAATTTCTTAAAGTATCACTGCGTGTTGTGATGTGGGAAACGACATTTCCCTCGGCTGATAGAGATTGTCGCTACCAAGCGTATCTAAGGGCATTGACCAATCAAATGCACGTATTTAAGCGAAAGTAGTTGTAATTATATAATCTTACCACATAAGGTTTGATATTTATCAGATTTATAGAGGCACAGACTTATAATCTTACCACATAAGGTTTGATATTTATCAGATTTATAGAGGCACAGACTTATAATCTTACCACATAAGGTTTGATATTTATCAGATATGGAGGCACAGAGTCAGTATACTGAATGTTCATTAACCCTTTACCCAACAGAACGGCCCTGTGACAATGCATTCTCTTATATATGCGAGTCGGCCATAGGTCGCCTCGCATATATAAGAGAATGCATTGGCTTAACATATTAAAAATTATAAAATTGTCAAAGAATGTAGAATTTTTTTTTTTTTAGGCCAATGCATTCTCTTATATATGCGAGGCGACCTATGGTCGACTCGCATATATAAGAGAATGCATTGGCACAGAGCATAACTGTAACCATCACAATGTGGTCAAGGAGCCGGTTCCAATGATATCCATATTTGTATGGTTCTATTGAGACAGACCGAAGATATTTTAGGCTGTTGAAGCTTTATTTGGCCGATTTTGGCAGGATTGTTGGGTAAAGGGTTAAAAAGGAAGCCCTTTCAATGAGAGTTGAGCTGCATATCAGTCTGGGTGTTCGAATGTTGACACAGAATGGATCTTGAAACAGCACAATGCACATCCTCTGAAGCTGTATCTGTGATCATATGACTATTAATCACATATATATATCAGATCTATGGAGGCACATGCAAACACCAAGCCTGCAAATAGCGTGCCTGTCATTTGCAGAATGAGGTCCCCATAGGGTGAATTTAGTGATGCTATCCCGCACAGTGGGCTAGCATCACCAAATTCACCCTCTGGGAACCTCATTCTGCTTAGGCCTCATCTTCTGGGAAGTATCTATAGTATCAAATTAACATTGTTTTTAGTTACGTTCTCCCTTCTATATCCCCTAATTTGCAAAAGGTAAAATCCATAATCGAGGTGCCCAATGGGTGATCATCACCAACAGGGGAACTTCAATCTGATCCTAGATCTACCATAGCAGTTGAGGGCCTAAGCAGAATGAGGTCCCCAGAGGGTTAATTTAGTGATGCTAGCCCGCTATCCGGGATAGCGTCACTAAATTCACCCTCTGGGTACCTCATTCTGCAAATGACAGACACACTATTTGCAGGGTTGACAGACACATTATGAGTGTTGAACCCTGTGGTGCCAGTGCATGCTCTTATATATGCCAGTCTCCCATAGAGAGCCTCGCAAATATAAGAGAATGCATTGGCCTAACAATATTTACCATGACCCTGTAAGCCAGTGTATTTTCTTAAATGTGCCAGGCTCCCATAGACTCACATATATAAGAGAATGCACTGGCACAGTATCTTTAACCCTTTCATAATTGGAACTGTGCTGGTGCAGCATTAACTATCATGTGCCAGTGCATGCTCTTATATATGAAGTCTCCCACTGGGAGCCTCGCATATATAAGAGAATGCACTGGCTTACAAGGTCATGGTAAATATTGTTTAGCCGATGTATTCTTTTACATATGTGAGGCTCCCTATGGGATTCTCACATATAAAAGAGAATGCATTGACACAGGGTTTTCGCAAAATTTCAGGAAGCTCCAGTCATGAAAGGGTTAATGCTGCACCAGGGATGTTCCCATTATCAAAGGGTTAATAGGAATGAAGGCAATAAAACTCCACAGCAGCAAGAACACTTTACCACTATCTCTCACTTTACTCTGTGCATGATCCAAGGAGAAGTCAGGATGGATAATTATACTATAACTGACATATCTCATTGGAGATCTGAACAAATTTTGACATAAGCACGGTTCCAAAGCAAGGTTTGACATGCATAAATCAGGAGAGCTCTCAAATCTGATAGGGGAGTCAAGATATTGATCCAAAATTACTCTGATCGTCACTGATTAATATTTGTTTCCGAGATTAATCTGCCCCGAATGAGTACTGATTTTCTGATTGAAAGCCCACTGAGCTGACACGCAAATCCCGTCACATACTGCATTCTCACTCACAGGGAATCATATCAGAGAAGATTTTAACAAGCGTAGATCATTCTTAACAGCTATGATGTGTCAAAGAGCAACTATAGATATTGAGTAGTATATAAAAACAGATATATTGTACATGTATATGGATTCTGCTACTTTGAACACCAGACACAAAGCGTACCACAGACTTCACAATGCACACTGACTCTGTATTTAAAAGTATAAAATTATGTTTCATAGCTGCTTAAAGGGGTACTTTAGACATTTTCAATAAATTTGCGGTGATAACAACGATCTATTATCGATACTGTATAGAAACATAAGTAATTTGAGTCGAACTTGTATTCTGTAAACGCTCAGGTTAATAGGCTATCTTAAAATTTTATAATTTAAAAGTTAATAATTTAATATAAATTGAATTTATGGCTGGAGCCATAAAATGGCGTAAATTAAAATACGAATATCCGTGTACAAAACGTAATCAAATTATAATTGAGGGATACTGGATTAGTAAACCCATTGCACACACGATCGTTTGAAACATTATGCTTATACGGGGAGAAAACTCAAGCCACTCATTGACTAGTGACGATACAATAACTTAAATGAGTATATGGGACTACTATGCATATAATATAATTTTTATTTGATTCATTTGGTTGAAAACTGTACAAAAATTACTCGACAACGACTATTTGTGTTTTTGCATTCCGGTAAATTTGCCATCCGTAACACTACTTCGTACTCAACAGACTTTCAAAGAATGGAAAAGTTGTTACCTTATTCTCCGACTCGGGGACTATAGAAACCAACAACAACATCTTGGGTACAGTACCCCTTTAAATCTGTATCGCCCAAATTTTTATTGGAAAGGATTGATCAGGGATGTAGGCACTGGGAGGTGGGAAAGGATTGATCAGGGATGTAGGCACTGGGAGGTGGGAAAGGATTGATCAGGGTGTAGGCACTGGGAGGTGGGAAAGGATTGATCAGGGATGTATGCACTGGGAGGTGGGAAAGGATTGATCAGGGATGTAGGCACTGGGAGGTGGGAAAGGATTGATCAGGGATGTAGGCACTGGGAGGTGGGAAAGGATAGATCAGGGATGTAGGCACTGGGAGGTGGGAAAGGATTGATCAGGGATGTAGGCACTGGGATGTGGGAAAAGATTGATCAGGGATGTAGGCACTGGGAGGTGGGAAAGGATTGATCAGGGATGTAGGCACTGGGATGTGGGAAAGGATTGATCAGGGATGTAGGCACTGGGATGTGGGAAAGGATTGATCAGGGATGTAGGCACTGGGAGGTGGGAAAGGATTGATCAGGGATGTAGGCACTGGGAGGTGGGAAAGGATAGATCAGGGATGTAGGCACTGGGAGGTGGGAAAGGATTGATCAGGGATGTAGGCACTGGGATGTGGGAAAAGATTGATCAGGGATGTAGGCACTGGGAGGTGGGAAAGGATTGATCAGGGATGTAGGCACTGGGATGTGGGAAAGGATTGATCAGGGATGTAGGCACTGGGAGGTGGGAAAGGATTGATCAGGGATGTAGGCACTGGGAGGTGGGAAAGGATTGATCAGGGATGTAGGCACTGAGAGGTGTGTTAACTATCCTCAATGGCAGTGCATAATTTAGTAATCTAGAAATTGTGTGCTTAAATCACAAGAGTTAGGAATTTGAAGTATAAAGATAACAGAACTATGTGACAAATTTGTTACCTTCTTTTATTAACAGCAACTCAATGGAAATTTAGTGATTTTAAAGTATGAAATGTGAGAATTTCTGCTTTTTACTCTCAATTTACAACTTTTGTGCCAATAAATTGTCCTGAAACACAGATGGCTATAATTTTATTTTTTCAACTACAGTTGTAAATTTATAATTCAAAGATGTGGCATTTTACCAGATGGAATTTCAACACACAAGAATTGACCTACAAACCCCCAATATAATAGTCCTATATACTTATTCCCATGAGACATGGTTGCCAGCTGACAAACAGCTAAAGTAATGCCCTAAATAATCGACTCCTTAACCACAGCAGAATTATGTGTAATTTTTCAGGATTTAGTCAGAATAATGGCTCGTTGCATGGCAACAAGCCATATTTCCAACTAAATCCTGAAAAATTACCCATAATTCTGCTGTGGTTAAGGAGTGGATTATTTAGGGAATTACTGTATGCAGGTTAACAGCCTTACAAGGACTCAGAATAAATTCTGAAGCATCTACTAGCTTGGCAATTAAATGATTGAAATAATTAAACTATGAGTTCTGGATCAGCGAGGTGCCATTAATAAAGAACCAAACTGACAAAAGTTTATATTGCAGAACATTTGTCAGAAATTTAACAGCACATCAAAGAAACACAACTCCCATTCATAAAGTTTCTATATGATGGTCATGACACATAGCAATCATAAATTCTGATTTATGATACCTAATATATTTAAGAAATAACACTTTCTTAGATTAAATTTATGCAGTTATATTCAAGAAGTTTGACAATAAATTCTATAACAGGCTACAGAATGCATGTAGCACATTATAGTATTCTAGCTGAAACAGGCTCCCTTTGGGAGAAAATCCGGACAGACAGACAGACAGTCAGATAGACAGATACTACCCTTTTATATATATAGAGTTGTCTTCAAACATTTCGGTTACAACTCATTTATTTAAATATATATATTTAAGAGATAACACTTTCTTAGATGAAATTTATGCAGTTATAACCAAGAAGTTTGACAATAAATTCTATAACAGGCTACAGAATGTGTGTATCACACTACAGTAGATTTGTCTTCAAACATTTTGGATACAACTCATAAACTTAATTGACACAAAAGAGTTACTTCTCTTAACCCTTTACCCAACAAAACGGCCAAAACCGGCCAAATAAAGCTTCAACAGCCTAAATTATCTTGGGTCTGTCTCAATAGAACCATACAAATATGGATATCATTGGCCCTGTGCCAATGCATTCTCTTATATATGCGAGTCGACCATAGGTCGCCTCGCATATATAAGAGAATGCATTGGCCTAAAAAAATTATTTTTTTAACACTTTTTACCATTTTTTCTTACATTCTTTAACAATTTTATAATTTTTAATGTGTTAAGCCAATGCATTCTCTTATATATGCGAGGCGACCTATGGTCGACTCGCATATATAAGAGAATGCATTGGCACAGGGCCGTTCTGTTGGGTAAAGGGTTAATTAAATCCTGGCATTGGTAAAACAAACTTTTTTTTTCCCCAATATATTTTCATAAAATTAGATAAGTTCTTTACGAATAACACTTATGGCTTGGGAACAAACACCTGTCATTCAAACATCCAAGAAATTTCACTTTCATTGGTCAGTCAATTGAAATCAACATACCTGGCAAATTTCCAAACACGTGTGCAGCTGGTATCCGCAAACATTTTTCACACCTGTGCTTTCTGGAAGAGTGACTGACACCAATTAACCCTTCCATGACTGGAGCTTCCTGAAATTTTAGCAAAAACCATGTGCCAATGCATTCTCTTATATATGATAATATATAAGCGAATGCATTTGACCTAACAAAATTTATCTCTCCCAGACCTTGTAGGCTTGTGGTTTCTCTTATATATGCAAGGCTCCTATGGGAAACTCACATATATAAGAGAATGCACTGGCACAGGATCACTGGTACAGCATTAACACTTTCATGATGGGAACAGCCCTGGTGCAGCATTGACCCTTTCATGACTGGAGTTTCCTGAAATTTTGCGAAAACCCTGTGCCAATGTAGTCTCTTTTATATGTGAGATATCCCATAGGGAGCCTCACATATGTAAAAGAATACACTGGCCTAACAATATTTACCATGACCTTGTAAGCCAGTGCATTCTCTTATATATGCGAGGCTCCCTATTGGAGAATCGCATATATAAGTGAATGCACTGGCACAGTATCTTTAATGCTGCACACGTGTAGCTCCTGCATGAAAGGGTTAAAGTGATGTGAAACACTCCGGCGGAGTGACCAAACAGTAATTAAGAATTATCTTGCTCAAAGTAGTTATTTTTTACGAATATTAACCAAAATGACAACACACACTGTCATTTTTATATATTAATTAAATGAAATGACTCTCGATGGCGAAATTATTTTTGTTAGTTAATCACCAATAGAAGCGTCCCGATTCGAGTAGTAAATATTTACAATTTAGCGTAGTTCAGGCAATGTTTTCTATGGAGTGGTACGGTCGATTTGCTTGAGATTTTCAGTTATGTTAGTAGAATGAGACATTCCTCCAGTTGGCATAGCACTCGAATACTAACTTATCAGTTTCACACACCCGAACAAGTACATAATATGTCTTTAAGGTTATCCAGAAATAACCTTAACGGATAATTAGGTGACAATTAATAATTTTATAGTAATCTGTGAATTGACAGCTTGGGATTCAATTATATAAATATTATGCAGTATAACCAAGAAATATCCAAACTTTTATGATCTTAACCCTTTACCCAACAGAACGGCCCTGTGCCAATGCATTCTCTTATATATGCGAGTTGACCATAGGTCGCCTCGCATATATAAGAGAATGCATTGGCTTAACACATTAAAAATTATAAAATTGGTGAAGAATGTAAGAAAAAATGGTAAAAAGTGTTAAAAAAGATTTTTTTTAGGCCAATGCATTCTCTTATATATGCGAGGCAACCTATGGTCGACTCACATATATAAGAGAATGCATTGGCACAGGGCATAACTGTAACCATCACAATGTGGTCAATGAACCGGTTCCAATGATATCCATATTTGTATGGTTCTATTGAGACAGACCGAAGATATTTTAGGCTGTTGAAGCGTTATTTGGCCGGTTTTGGCCGGTTTGTTGGGTAAAGGGTTAAAATATGATTTTGACAAAAAAAAACTTTTAAAGGTACTCAATCCGAATTAACGCTTGCAAATTACTACTTCCTTGGCTTCGAGGGTAAAAAATATTTGATTTAGAGTCGAGGAACTCACCCATTATAGCAAGGAGTGATCAGATATCGATGCTCGAAATCTATTATTTAAATTTGAAGTGGCCCAGTAAACTGTCGATGAGAGGAACTTATCTGACCAGATAGTGGATGAAGATCGATAACTCTAAAATCCAGTGGCTTTTTTGTGTCAGATATTTGACAACCGGCAAAATTTCGTTGAACAAAACGTTGATAAATAACAGGTTTTGGGCAATTTTATACTATAGTTGACTGTGGTTAGCATTATTTTTGGGCAATTAATCAATTCTGATAACTGAAGCGGCATTTCAAAAAATGTTGTTGTTGTTGGAATCTGATGATATGGGGACCATCGAATCGGATTGAGTATCTTTAAAATATGGAATTTAACACAGAAAGTATGCGCAGATATCAAAATTAGGGTGAAAAAAGAATGTTCAATGCTGCAAGAGACCAGCTCAGTCGCTGATTTGTAGAAGCCTGCAAATAGCGTGTCTGTGACCCTTTATAGAGCCCCACATAGACTGGAGCAGACGACACTCTGCAGTGCATGCTTCCATCTGTGTGAGGCTCCCTGTGGGATAAAACTTTAACATTGTTTTTTGAAGTGGATGTTTTACATTACTGATCAAGCCTGCAAATAACATGTCTGTCATTTGCAGAATGAGGTCCCCAGAGGGTGAATTTAGTGACGCTATCTTCTGGGAAGTATCTATTGTATCAAATTAACATTGTTTTTAGTTACGTTTTCCCATCTGGGAAGTTTCTATATCCCCTAATTTGCAGAAGATAAAATCCATAATCGAGGCGCCCAATGGGTGAACATCACCAACTTCAAATGGGGAACTTCAATCTGATCCTAGGTCTGTCATAGCAGTTGAGGGCCTTAGCAGAATGAGGTCCCCAGAGGGTGAATTTAGTGATGCTAGCCCACTATGCAGGATAGCGTCACTAAATTCACCCTCTGGGGACCTCATTCTGAAAATGACAGACACGCTATTTGCAGGCTTGGATTGGCAGAAGATATTTGCCATTAATTATTTGATTGACAGCTGTGGAAAGGTGCATTGAGATTTGGGTTGAGAGCAGAACAATTGGTGATGGGAGGACCACCTTAAATCTAACCCAAAAAGGATAAACATGGTCTTCCTGGAATCAGTTTGATAGAGTGAAATGAATGACTTTAAAATTCCGAGCTTCAAGGAGTGTCATGCAATTTTACAGATAGACATCTAACTGATAAATAAATGATAAACTCATAAATATGATTGTAGTCAAATCAATCTTTAAATGTGTTGATTCCATTTAAACGGTGGAATTGCTTCAAGATGAGTATCACACATGGCCAATGAGGCCAATGAGGCCAATGAGGCCAATGAGGCCAATGAGGCGAATGAGGCAATGTGCTTGACTTTTCTGTACTTAAAATCTGTATTGACTGAAGTCTGTTCATGCTGATATTTTACAAGTTACAAACTGGGAATGTCAGTGATACAATGTATTTCAGAAACTTTGGCCAAATTGAAAAACTAGAAAATGGGACCATTAAAAAAATCGAAACTAAAACAAACATATCACACACACACCACAAGGTGTTTTTTTTTAATTTTATTATATTATTTTAATAATATAATAAAATAAAAATTCACGGACCCCTGTAACACACACACATTTCACTAATATATTTCGAGTTAAATTTGTTTTTACAATTCATACAATTTCCCCTTTGGGGAGAGGAGGGAACTCCAAGTGATTAGCACTTGTCCTCCAATCCCATTTTGTATCAACCCATATACCCTGTGCCAATGCATTCTCTTATATATGCCTCGCATATATAAGAGAATGCATTGGCCTAACAATTTTTCATCATTTTTTATTATTTTTTACAATTTTTTACAATTTTAATAATTTTTTCTTATATTCTTTAACAGACTTATTTTGTAGGTTTAGGGCCCGGGAATCTTACGTTTTTCATGGGCATCAAAATTGTTACTTTGAATACTTGGTGATAGTTTTGAGTTATAACATGCCCCTAAGGTTTTATCCAGTTTGTTTTTAAATTCGCTATAGCATGCTTAAGCATACCCAAAAACAATTCAACCCATAAAAATTAAAAAAAAACAACATTTAAAAAAAAAAAAATTAGGGACGATTATACAGACCGTAAATTAGGGCCAATGAGATCAGCCCCTGGCACTGAAAGGGTTAAACACATATGAATGAGTAACTAAATAACAACATAAATGAGCACTGATTTTCATACATTCATCTTATTTATAACCACAAAGCTGTAAAGTATTGTCACTTGATTAACCCTTTACCCAACAGAGCGGCCCTGTGTCAATGCATTCTCTTATATATGCGAGTCGACCATAGGTCGCCTCGCATATATAAGAGAATGCATTGGCTTAACACATATTAAAAATGATAAAATTGTCAAAGGCCAATGCATTCTCTTATATATGCGAGGCGACCTATGGTCGACTCGCATATATAAGAGAATGCATTGGCACAGGGCATAACTGTAACCATCACAATGTGGTCAATGAACCAGTTCCAATGATATCCATATTTGTATGGTGTTATTGAGACAGACCGAAGATATTTTAGGCTGTTGAAGCTTTACTTGGGCATTTTTGGCCGCTTTGTTGGGTAAAGGTTTAAGAGAGGACACCATAGGGAGCCTCTCATACATAGTAATGCTCTAAATAATCCACTCCTTAACCACAGAAGAATTATGGGTAATTTTTCAGGATTTGGTAGGAAATATGGCTTGTTGCCATTCATCTGAAATTTCTCACTGAGAGCTTTCCGATGAATGGCAACAAGCCATATTTCCGACTAAATCCTGAAAAATTACCCATAATTCTTCTATTACTGTAGTTATAATCAAAAAGTTTGAAGACAAATTATATAAGGCGTATTATAGTAAATTTGTCTCTCATATTAAACCTTAATGTAAAGAAGAGACAAGAGTTATTTCATATAATTTAATCCCATCATTGGTAAAAAAAACATCTGGATTTCACCAATATATTTCCATAAAATTGATACATGCCTTGGTATCAACAATTACGTCTTGTATTGGGAACAAGGTTAAGGAGACGATTATTTAGGGCATTACTGTATAAGAGAATTAATACATTGTCCTAACAATATTTACCATGACCTTGAAAGTCAGTGCATTCTCTTATATATGTAAGGACGATCCTATGGGGGACTCACATATATAAGAGAATGCACTGGTACAGGATATTTAATGCTGCACATCCCAACATCAAAGGGTTAAACTAAACATTGGTTGGAATATTAAATTAGCAGAACATGCAGTTATCAACCTATTTTTGATGATTTTCAACTGCCGTTTTACAGTCATGAAATCTCCAACTGTTCAAAGTTCTGATCAAAGACCACCCCCACCCCGCTCTGTCAGGACATTCCTGTAAACAACTATGGTAAGAAGGAAAGAATCTAAATGAACTGTAGTCATGACAGGAGAAAAGGGACTGAAGTAAAAAAAAAATGTCTAGCATGACAGATATGAAGTTGAGAAATGTCTCCGATGACAGACAAATTTCTTATGGTTCCATAATGATTTATGAACTGTTTGCCAGAATAACCAAGTCTTTGAATGGGTGATTAAATCTATATTACACACAGCATTTATGTTCACCCATGATTCCATAGGAGCCAAGCTTAGCATGGTATAAAGGGGGAGCCAAGCTCAGCATGATATAAAGGGGCCCATGGCTGAAAAAGTTACGATAAATCATGTAATTATATTTACAAGTTAAACAATTGGTCCTGTGTGATTAACTCTTTCTTTACTAAATACACACTGCTTCCCTTAGTGAACGTTCAGACGACCACGATTCAATCGAATGTGGAAAGTTTTCCGTTGTGGGTAGTAACCGGTAGTCGGACTGTACATGCTTACGGCAAGATCGCGAGTAAAAATTATTATCAAGCACTGTTGGATTTTAGATGCGAAATCATGGCCTATCCATGGTTACCTCCACTTGGGAAAGAATCGCAGTCGTGTGTACATAAAATTTGTAGATGGAAAGATCATAGGGTACGTAGTCAATCACGTGCTTAACCATGGCTTACGAACAATCCATGATACCCTCATCTGTGATGACATCGCAACCATGTGAACAAACTATACACAATTTTGTCGGGGCCCGATTCCTTCCACTTAAGATTGAATCGTGGTTATCTGAATGTTCCCTTGGGAAATGTTCAGATAATAAGTTCAATGAATGATCATAGGTTGAACTTATTATCTAAACATTTCCCATCGATGAATATGAATTATTCTGCAGTTGTATTATCATTTCATCTATCTGTCGTATGTGCATATATCCTTATCATCCCGCCAAATGAATTATACGCCATACCAATGCATACTTTTATAACTGAGTGGGAGAATTGCAATAGCAATCTGTGCGAACAGATAAGCAATCCACGCAAATGGATTAGTAAACCATGCAAACGGATTAGTAAACCATGTGAGATGATTCTTATCCATGAGCACAGATTAAACAATAAATTTACATGTCACAATCCCGGACTCCTTACTTTTATTATCTGCCATCTTCTTATTTTCATGAAACCCCTCCAAATGAATAATATTAGTTCCCTCAGGATATATTAAATGTACTCAATCTGATCAGATGCTCCTAAATTACTATTTCTTTGGCTTCAGGGGTAAAAAATATTATATTCGAGTCGAGGAACCTACCCATCAAAGCTCAGAGTGATCAGATATAATTTTTTGAAGTTTGGTATTTCAATTGTTTGTGGGCTAGAAACACGTGGTCAAACGAATGGTCTTGCGGATGAAGATGGATAACTCTAAAATCAGGTGGTAATAATAGCCGCTTGATTTTAGAGTTATCCATCTTCATCTGCAAGACCCTCCGTTTGACGTGTTTCTGGCCCACGAACAATTGAAATAATAAACTTCAAAAATTGATTATATGATCGCTCTGAGCTTTGATGGGTAGGTTCCTCGACTCGAATCATATATTTTTTACCCCCAAAGCCAAAGAAATAGTAATTTAGGGGTGTTTAATCGGATGGAGTACATTTAAGATAATGAGCTCAGGAAATGACCATATATGAATTGAAGAATCCTTCTGAACTTGTACTAATATCTTTGTCTCTCTGTCACCTGCTCATTTTCCCTGAACACCCCTCCAAATGATTGTTAAACCATTCCAAGACAAGCCTAGCTTTAGTGTTTCTGACATTTGCAGAAATGCACAGCAGTCTAGCATCACCAAATTCACCCTCTGGGGACCTCATTCTGCTTAGGCCTTAACTGCTGTAAGAGATCTAGGATCAGATTTAAGTTGGTAATTTTCACCCATTAGTCATCTCGATTATGCATTTTATCTTCTGCAAATTAGGGGATATAGAAACTGAACAGAACATAAGGCCTAAGCAGAATGAGGTCCCCAGAGGGTGAATTTGATGATGCTAGCCTGCAGTGCAGGATATCTATCGTCAATAAATTCACCCTCTGGGGGGCCTCTGTCTGCAAATGTCAGACACTAAATTCAGACTTGTTCCAAGATGATCTAAATTATATGCCCATTGGATCACTTCAGTAGAATCGTGTCATGACCACTATAATGGAGAGGTTTAGACTCAAAAGCTTACTTTGCACATCAAGCATCATGAAACTACAATATTTCAAAGCTTCCTGAAATGTTGTTAAAACCCTGTGCCAATTCATTCTCCTAAAAAGAGAATACATTGGCCTAACAATATTCGCCTTGACCTTCTAAGCTAGGGCATTCTCTTATATATGTGTGGCTCCCTATGGGAGACTTGCATATATAAGATAATGCACTGGCACAGGATCTTTAATGCTGCACCAGCGCAGCTCCCTTCATGAAAGGGTTAAAAGCTACCTAAAATATAGTTCCTACAGTTACGTCAGTTTGGAAATTTAATAGAAAATGAATCACTTCCTCTCTGAATGAATCATGCATCACTTCCTCTCTGAATGAATCATGCATCACTTCCTCTCTGAATGAATCATGCATCACTTCCTCTCTGAATGAATCATGCATCACTTCCTCTCTGAATGAATCATGTATCACTTCCTCTCTGAATGAATCATGCATCACTTCCTCTCTGAATGAATCATGCATCACTTCCTCTCTGAATGAATCATGCATCACGTACTTCCTCTCTGAATGAATCATGCATCACTTCCTCTTTGAATGAATCATGCATCACTTCCTCTCTGAATGAATCATGCATCACTTCCTCTCTGAATGAATCATGCATCACTTCCTCTCTGAATGAATCATGCATCACATACTTCCTCTCTGAATGAATCATGCATCATTTCCTCTCTGAATGAATCTTGTACCACGTACTTCCTCTCTGAAGACAGAATTTCAATCTTATCTCAAGTTTCAATTTCTTCTGATGAGAATATTTTGTGACTAAAATATGGATATTTGTTATGTCTTCGGAATGTGATTATTTGCAAATACCATGTGTTGCTTTAAATCTTTCAGCAAGAGCATCATCACTGGGGCGTGGCTAAATACGCCTGTTAGTGAATTACTTGTAAAATGTTATTAAATCAGGTGAATTAAAAGGGCCATAACTCATGTAAAAATAATTGGGACAGAACCCATATTTGAAGTTGGCCTGTATTTTACCTGGGAAAAACACATACCAACATTGAGTCAGATCAAATAAACCAAAAATGTTATGAAATTGGGCACAATCGAAAAAGGGCCATAACTCATGTAAAAATAATCGGACAGAACCCATATTTGAACTTGACCTGTATTTTAGCTGGGAATTAAGCACACATGCAAACAAGTTGGCCTGTATTTTAGCTGGGAAAGACACATACCAACTTTGGTTCAGATCAAATAATCCAAACATGAGTTATTGGTCGGAAACCAAAAATGTTATCGGAAGGACAGCTGGACGGGTGGATGGACTGATTACATAATACGACCATTTTTTCAAACAAGCGTAAAAAATGTGATTCTATTTACTGACAGGTGTTCAGAATTTTCACTAGCAGCATTTTGGCACTATTTGCACTGAAATCCGAACACGATCATAATGCCTTTTTCGTCTCGACTCCAGAATACAGAAACATATTGAGTTAGATAGGGATCCCAAGGCATATACTATCTATTACTGTTCAGGAAATCATTATATTTGGCATCACGTGCCCCCTTACAATGCTTTCACATTCATATAGATCAGAGATATATGTAGCCGGATATTGGAACTGTCACCTGCGGGAATGACATCTAAGCACTGACTGATATTCTTTTTACAAGGGCAGATCATTATGTTTCTGGTTGAGATAATTCCCTGTTTCTTTGTTATACATTCTTCCAAAGGCCATGGTTATTCACTTCTAATTTTGAAGCACTGGAATGGATACACAATAAGAATTTAAAGGGACCGAAGCAAACCTGAGTTTAGTTTATTGACGCTATCCCACATAGTGGACTAGCATCACCAAATTCACCCTCTGGATCGATACCTCATTCTGTATGGCCTCATCTGCTATGAGAGACATAAACTCAGATTGTAGTTCCCAAATAGTGAATATTGTCATGTACACCCATTGGGAACCTCGATTATGCAATGTGTCCTCTGCTATAATTTGGGAATATATATAGAGAAGCTAAACTAAAAAAGAAATAGAATCTATGTGAAGAAGTTTCTATAGAAATTTTGTAATAAAGAAACTTTCAAAAGAAGATGAGGCATAAGCAGAATGAGGTCCCCAGAGGGTGTATTTAGTGATGCTAGCCCACTATGCAGGTTAGCATTACTAAATTTACCCTCTTGGGACCTCATTCAGCAAATGACAGTCACCTTAATTATTCACAGGCCTGGACCCAAGGCACTCACATTAATTTTTTTTACCCTGTGCCAATGCATTCTCTTATATATGCGAGTCGACCATAGGTCGCCTCGCATATATAAGAGAATGCATTGGCCTAACAATTTTTTTATCATTTTTTTTAAATAAATGTTTCTTAAAATTTTTAGGACATAAAATAAAAAACATCCATTACCCTGCAGGGAGCCCCACACATATATAGAAGCATATAGAAGAGTGTCGTCTGCTCATGTTTGTCTGGGGCTCTGTATGGGTGAAATTATAAAATTGTTAAAGAATACAAGAAAAAATTATTAAAATTGTAAAAAATTGTTAGGCCAATGCATTCTCTTATATATGCGAGGTGACCTATGGTCGACTCGCATATATAAGAGAATGCATTAGCACAGGGTAAAAAAGTGGCTAAAGGTGCAAAATTTTAAAACTATGTAAAAACATCGCCACTATTGAAGAAGAATGTGGAGAAATATATAGACTAGCTTTGTTCTACTATTCATTATTGATTTTGTTCTACTATTCATTATTGATTTTGTTCTACTATTCATTATTGATTTTGTTCTACTATTCATTATTGATATTTCTCCAATAACGAAAGACCATTGTTATGTAAACAAAACTGTTACAGTGATTTGTCCACAAACATCGCTAATCATGTAGTAAGTTCAAATATTTTAGTCTTGATATGATTTTCAGAACATTTTTCAATGATTTAAACTTTTCCAATGTTTACCTTAAAGTTTTGATTGATTAACAACCCTTTGAGTGCCAGGTCCGATTTTTGTATCAAACTATATACCATAGGTCGCCTCGCATATATAAGAGAATGCATTGGCCTAACAATTTTTCATCATTTGTTATTATTGTTTACAATTTTTTACAATTTTAATAATTTTTTCAAATATTCTTTAACAGACTTATTTTGTAGGTTTAGTGCCAGGGAATCTCACGTTTTTTCATGGGCATCAAAATTATTACTATGAATACTTGGTGACAGTTTTGAGTTATAACATGCCCCTAAGGTTTTATCCAGTTTGTTTTTAAATTCGCTATAGCATGCTTAAGCATACCCAAACAAAATTTAATGGAAATAATAACAAAGTCAATCTATTTTTTCATGTAAAGTAATGCTCTAAGTAATCGACTCCTTAACCACAGAAGAATTATGGGTAACTTTTCAGGATTTAGTCGTAAATATGGCTTGTTGCCATTCATCGGAAAGCTCTCCCCGTTTTACAGACTTTTATCCAATAAAATTAATAAAATAAATCCAATATCCAATAAAATTAAACATTTTCACATCATAATTCTGATACGCAACTTTCAGAATTGTCTCAAGAATTTATGCAGTATTTAGTAAAGAAATGGTTAAATCATGTCAGATGACATCGCGGTTAGTACACTCTAGACATCTTGTTTATGCTGTGTTATATGCAAGCCCCAACCATCTGCAGACTTATAGTTTTCATAATATTACATCATACTATGCTGTTAATTTAACCCTTTAACTCGTTTGGGACGTGATTCTTTTGAGAAAACATTACTCACAGACGAGATTGTTTGCAGAAATGCTCATTTTGATATAATTTTATAGCAATTTATGCGTTTATTCAATGTTGGGTCAGACCATTTGCCATGGCAGAATTCTCCGCGTGACAACTCATACAATATGAGTGATCATCCGTAGTCTAGAAATTTTCTAGAAATTTTGGGTAGATACCACCAAATTGCGACCGGTTACCATAGCAACATATTTTCGCAAATGCGTTTGGGGCTGTAATTTCGCTATATGACGATACCTTTGCGACATTTTGAATTAAATATAAATTATTTCCAAAGTTAAATGATCCAGGAATATTTTGCCAACATCTGGAACTAGCCTTGCTAAAAAATCACCCATCACCGACAGAGGGCGTCATTCAAAATGGCCGCCAAACCACCGTTTTCTAATGTTAAAATGCTTACTTTCATATCATTTTATAGCACTGTATGCGTTAATTTAATGCTGGGTCAGACCATTTGACATGACAGAATTCTCCACATGACAGCTGATAATATATGGGTGATCATCCGTGATCTATAAATCTTCCAAAAATTTTGTTTGGGTTTATACCACCAAATTGCGACTAGTTGACATGGCAACCGATTTTCGGAAAATTTTTGGGGGCTGTAATTTCGCTATACGAGATGTCTGCGTGCGAAATTTTTAATCAAATGTAATTAATTTTCAAAAAATTGGATCCAGGAATATACTTAAATTGCTCTCGCTTCTTGTTCCTTCTGCTGAAGGGGTCAAGATTCACCTGCCATGGTGATTGACAACCGAAAAAATTGTCTACGCATCTACGGCTACTGGGCGCCGCCATTTTGGAACAATGATGTCACGAATCACGGCACGCGACCCCCACGTGACGCCAAAAATAGGTTACATCTGCATGGACCCCTCACTAAGTGATCGGCCTATATTGAATACATGATACTATGCGCAAAAACATTTAATTATAACAGATTCATTCGCTGATAACAAGTGCATGAAGTGGGAAACGGATATATCCATTTCCCGTCCTGTAGGTAATGTTTTGGGAAACGGATATATCCGGGGGCTGTAATATATATCCGTTTCCCGTCCTAAACGAGTTAAATGCCAAGCAAAGAGCTCTTTCCATCAATGTATCACATTATTATAATCAATAAATTTAAAAAATGATCAAGGAAATATGGGTTGATACAAAAATCGGACTTGGCACTGAAAGGGTTAACCCTTTACCCAACAGAAGGGCCCTGTGCCAATGCATTATCTTATATATGCGAGTCGACCATAGGTCGCCTCGCATATATAAGAGAATGCATTGGCTTAACACATTAAAAATTATAAAATTGTTAAAGAATGTAAGAAAAAATGGTAAAAAGTGTTAAAAAAAGATTTTTTTTTAGGCCAATGCATTCTCTTACATATGCGACCTATGGTCGACTCGCATATATAAGAGAATGCATTGGCACAGGGCATAACTGTAACTATCACAATGTGGTCAAGGAGCCGGTTCCAATGATATCCATATTTGTATGGTTCTATTGAGACAGACCGAAGATATTTTAGGCTGTTGAAGCTTTATTTGGCCGGTTTTGGGCGGTTTGTTGGGTAAAGGGTTAAGGAATCTTACTCCTGTTCTTTGGAGATCCAATAAAATTAAAGGGCCATGTCATGTTCAGAGAAACATTTTCACATTTTCACATAATTATGATACGCAACTTTCAGAATTGTCTCAAGAATTCATGCAGAAAACACATGGGACACTCAAAAGAGCATGTTTAAATATCATGATTTGTTCTAATTCACACAGAAATGATGGACAGCTCAAGATGGCGTCTGTAAGCAAATAGCGTGCATGTCATTTGCAGAATGAGGTCCCCAGAGGGTGAATTGAGTGATGCTATCCCGCACAGCGGGCTAGCATCACCAAATTCACCCTCTAGAGACCTCATTCTGCTTAGGCCTCATCATCTGAGAAGTATCTATAGTATCAAATTAACATTGTTTTTAGTTACGTTTTCCCTTCTGGAAGTTTCTATATCCCCTAATTTGTAAAAGGTAAAATCCATAATCGAGGTGCCCAATGGGTGATCATCACCAACTGGGGAACTTCAATCTGATCCTAGATCTACCATAGTAGTTGAGGGCCTAAGCAGACTGAGGTCCCCAGAGGGTGAATTTAGTGATGCTAGCCCGCTATGCGGGATAGCGTCACTAAATTCACCCTCTGGGGACCTCATTCTGCAAATGACAGACGCGCTATTTGCAGGGTTGTCTGTAAGGGCCTTTACAGATACATAATCAGAATTACCGCTTCTATAATACTATTACCACTCCTATAATACTATTACCGCTTCTATAATACTATTACCACTCCTATAATACTATTACCGCTCCTATAATACTATTACCACTCCTATAATACTATTACCGCTCCTATAATACTATTACCGCTCCTATAATACTATTACCGCTCCTATAATACTATTACCGCTCCTATAATACTAATTACCGCTCCTATAATACTATTACCGCTCCTATAATACTAATTACCGCTCCTATAATACTATTACCGCTCCTATAATACTATTACCGCTCCTATAATACTATTACCGCTCCTATAATACTAATTACCGCTCCTATAATACTAATTACCGCTCCTATAATACTATTACCGCTCCTATAATACTATTACCGCTCCTATAATACTAATTACCGCTCCTATAATACTATTACCGCTCCTATAATACTATTACCGCTCCTATAATACTATTACCGCTCCTATAATACTATTACCGCTCCTATAATACTATTACCGCTCCTATAATACTATTACCGCTCCTATAATACTATTACCGCTCCTATAATACTATTACCGCTCCTATAATACCGCTCCTATAATACTATTACCGCTCCTATAATACTATTACCGCTCCTATAATACTATTACCGCTCCTATAATACTATTACCGCTCCTATAATACCGCTCCTATAATACTATTACCGCTCCTATAATACTATTACCGCTCCTATAATACTATTACCGCTCCTATAATACTATTACCGCTCCTATAATACTATTACCGCTCCTATAATACTATTACCGCTCCTATAATACTATTACCGCTCCTATAATACTATTACCACTCCTATAATACTATTACCACTCCTATAATACTATTACCGCTCCTATAATACTATTACCATTCCTATAATACTATTACCGCTCCTATAATACTATTACCGCTCCTATAATACTATTACCGCTCCTATAATACTATTACCGCTCCTATAATACTATTACCGCTCCTATAATACTATTACCGCTCCTATAATACTATTACCGCTCCTATAATACTATTACAGCTCCTATAATACTATTACAGCTCCTATAATACTATTACCGCTCCTATAATACTATTACCGCTCCTATAATACTATTACCGCTCCTATAATACTATTACCGCTCCTATAATACTATTACCGCTCCTATAATACTATTACCGCTCCTATAATACTATTACCGCTCCTATAATACTATTACCGCTCCTATAATACTATTACCGCTCCTATAATACTATTACCGCTCCTATAATACTATTACCGCTCCTATAATACTATTACCGCTCCTATAATACTATTACCGCTCCTATAATACTATTACCGCTCCTATAATACTATTACCGCTCCTATAATACTATTGCCGCTCCTATAATACTATTACCGCTCCTATAATACTATTACCGCTCCTATAATACTATTTCTTTGGCTTCAGTGGTAATAAATATTTTATTTGAGTCAAGGAACCCATGCACCCATCAAAGCTCATAGTTATCTGATATCAATTTTTTAAATCTGTTATTTTTCACTACCTGGAATATTTGGCGGCCTAGCAAATATTCGATGAGCCAACCGACATAATATTACTCTCCATACCAAATTGCGTTGAACAAAATGTTGATATATAGCATATTTTGGAAAAGATTTGACAGTGATTAGTATTTTATTTTGGTAATTAATTGATTCTGATAACTATTTAAGCATCTTTCGAAGAAATGTTGTTGTTGTTGTAATCTGACCATCGAATAAGATTGTGTACCTTCAAAGGTATATGAACTATAAACTAATTTAGAATAACTATGAAATTCTCTTTATAGGTTGTTTGGCGGAAGATGACAGACAAACATGTGATAACTGTTGGAGAGATGATATTCATCAAAGACCAAGGATTCCATGTGGTGAGAGTGAAACAAACAGGAGCATGGAACCTCGAGATTCACAATGTTCAACCGAGGCATGCAGGAGTTTACGAGTGTCAGATCAGCGCAAAGGAGGATGTGGTCAGATTTGTACAGCTTAATATTTTAAGTTAGTATTCTAACCTTAAAAAAATTACTATTACATCAATCAACCCTTTCTATACTAAATACAGTAATGCCCTAATTAATCGACTCCTTAACCACAGCAGAATTATGGGTAATTTTCAGGATTTAGTCGGAAATATGGCTTGTTGCCATTCATTGGAAAGCTCTCAGTTCCGATGAATGGCAACAAGCCATATTTCCGACTATAAAATCCTGAAAAGTTACCCATAATTCTGCTGTGGTTAAGGAGTCGATTATTTAGGGCATTACTGAATGTTATTTTGCATGAACCTGCATCGAAGGCTTTCATAGAGGTGTATATCATTCACATGGCCAACCTTGTTGGTATTTCACCCTTTATATACTAAATGGATTATCCCGTTAGTTATAAAAGTATATGTTGGATTGATCTATTATTCATTTGGAGGGGCATTACATTAGATAACAATGTCAGCTAGCTTTCAGTTTTCTCCTTCTGTACTTTTATTATCTGACGGCTGCTTACTTTTCCTGAGAATCCCTCCAGATGAATAATAGACTGTTCCATTGTATACTTTTATAACTGAATGGGAGAATCCATTCAGTAAAGAAAGGGTTAACGCCCTATGTCAGGTTATATTTATGCGTGATTTTATTTTGATGTTGGCGGTATAAATAAGATGACAAATATATCAATCACCCACAATTTGGAGTTTTATTGGCTGAGAAAGTATCTTTGAAGCATTAACCCTTTACCCAACAAACCGGCCAAAAACGCCCAAATAAAGCTTCAACAGCCTAAAATATCTTCGGTCTGTCTCAATAACACCATACAAATATGGATATCATTGGAACCGGTTCATTGACCACATTGTGATGGTTACAGTTATGCCCTGTGCCAATGTATTCTCTTATATATGCGAGTCGACCATAGGTCGCCTCGCATATATAAGAGAATGCATTGGCCTAAAAAAATTCTTTTTTAACACTTTTTACCATTTTTTCTTACATTCTTTAACAATTTTATAATTTTTTCTTACATTTTTTAACATTTTTTATAATATTTTTCTACATTCTTTGACAATTTTATCATTTTTAATATGTGTTAAGCCAATGCATTCTCTTACATATGCGAGGCGACCTATGGTCGACTCGCATATATAAGAGAATGCATTGGCACAGGCCCGTTCTGTTGGGTAAAGGGTTAAAATTTATAACTTACAGTAATGCCCTAAGTAATTGACCCCTTACCCACAGCAGAATTATGGGTAACTTTTCAGGATTTAGTCGGAAATATGGCTTGTTGCCATTCATCGGAAAGCGCTCAGTGAGAGCTTTAATGCAACAAACAATATTTCCGACTAAATCCTGAAAAGTTACCCATAATTCTGCTGTGGTTAAGGAGTCTGGTAACTTTTCAGGATTTAGTTGGAAATATGGCTTCTTGTCATTCATTGGAAAGCTCTCAGTGATTAAGCAGTCGATTATGTAGGGCATTACTGCATCTTTGAAGCCTTAAAATTTATAACGTATTAGCTTACACTGAACCCATTTAAACCATTTTTATACTAAATACTCATTGAGTTCTTAGGAAATGTTCAGATAATAAGTTCAACAAATGATCATAGGTCTGCTCACATTTCCTGAACATCCCTCCAAATGAATAATAGAACATTCCATTGTATACTTTTTAGCTCAACTTTACTTTGTAAAGGTTGAGCTATTGCCATGGCTTTGTCGTCTGTGTGTGCGTGTGTGCGTAAGATGTCAACAATGCAGTCTACAGGTCGTACCTTTGATCGGATCATTATGAAATTTGTCATAGCTGTTGACATCAACATTTAGACTAGAATGATTCATTTTGGGGTCATTCGGTAAAAAAACATGGCCACCAGTGGCCATCTTGGATTTCAAAATTCAATCCATTAGCACGGGCCACAGGTCGTACTGTTCGTCTGATCATCATGAAATTTGTCATGGATGTTAATATTGACATGTAGATGGGAACGAGTAATTTTGGGGTCATTCGGCCAAAAAACATGCGGCCAGCAGCCATCTTGGATTTTACTCTTTGTATGACTAAATTCTTTAGCACGGGCTACAGGTCGTACCTTTAGTCTGATCATCATCAAATTTGTCATGGATGTTAATATTGACATGTAGATGGGAACGAGTAATTTTGGGGTCATTTGGCCCAAAAACATGGCTGCCAGCAGCCATCTTGGATTTTACTCTTTGTATGACTAAATCCTGTAGCACGGGCTACAGGTCGTACCTTTAGTCTGATCATCATAAAATTTGTCAAGAATGTTAATAATGACATGTAGATGGGAACGAGTCATTTTGGGGTCATTCGGTCAAAAAACATGGCCGCCAGCAGGCATCTTTGATTTTACTCTTTGTATGACTAAATCCTTTAGCATGGGCTACAGGTCGTACCTTTAGTCCGATCATCATAAAATTTCTCATGGCTTTTGAAATTGGAATGTAGATGGGAACGAGTTATTTTGGGGTCATTTGGAAAAAAAACATGGCCGCCAGTGGCCATCTTGGATTTCAAAATTTAATCCATTAGCACGGGCCACAGGTCGTACTGTTCGTCTGATCATCATGAAATTTGTCATGGATGATAATATTGACATGTAGATCGGAACGAGTAATTTTGGGGTCATTCGGCCAAAAAACATGGCCGCCAGCAGCCATCTTGGATTTTACTCTTTGTATGACTAAATCCTTTAGCACGAGCTACAGGTTGTACCTTTAGTCTGATCGTCATAAAATTTGTCATGGATGTTAACGATGACATGTAGATGGGAACGACTCATTTTGGGGTCATTCGTCCGAAAACATGGCCGCCAGCAGCCATCTTGGATTTTACTTTTCTCTTCATGTCTTTTAACTAGTATTAGACATTCAACTTTCCACATTCCTAATCGCTCCATTGACTGTAATACATTAAATTATTCCCTTTCCAAGTTGAGCTACAGTGTCATTGACACTTTCATTATAATTAAATGGGAGAATCTATAGTAAATAAAGGGTTAAACTTAGATTCAACTATTTTAAAGAAAAACAGATTAGGCTTAATAAATATACCCAAGCACCCCAGATTTTCATTTTTCTTGAGAACATCAGCATCTGTGTGGATTTTGGGGATACTTTATAAATGAGTCAACACAAATAAAGTAAATAAGAAGAATTGTATGTTATTAATAAAGAAATTGTCAAAATTTTAATAATTCTATATTAAACGAAAAAAATTACAATAACAAAAAAATTAACACTTATATTTTCATTATAAAAACACATTTGTTTTCTGTTTGATTTACAATACTGGTATGTTATTGTTCGTCAGACTCGGTTAAAGAGACCCAAGGCAGTGAAGTGGATAAATGTGCAAAAAATATAAAAGTCTGTAAAAACATTACCACCAAGAAAAACATGGAGAAATATAGATAAACTTTGTTCTTATATTCATTATTGATAGTTCTCCAATAAAACAAATTTGCATGCGAAACCATTGTTATGTTAACAAAACTGTTACATTGATTTGTCCACAAACATCGCTGATAATGTAATAAGTTCAAATATTTAGTCGGAATATTATTATATTTTTCAATGTTTAACCCTTTGAGTGCCAGGTCGATTTTTGTATCAACCCATATACCCTGTGCCAATGCATTCTCTTATATATGCGAGTCGACCATAGGTCGCCTCGCATATATAAGAGAATGCATTGGCCTAACAATTTTTTATTTTTTTTTACAATTTTAATAATTTATTCTTATATTCTTTAACAGACTTATTTTGTAGGTTTAGGGCCAATGAGATCGGCCCCTGGCACTCAAAGGGTTAAGTTTTTATTGGTTTGGACTAATTGGACTACATGTACATGTATTTTATTGGTAATTCCACTGTTTACATAACAATGATTTTGACATGCGAAATCTCATTATTAGAGAGTTATTAATAATGGAAATAAGAACAAAGTCAATCTATATTTATGTACTTGTTGATGATAGTTGTGTTACAAACTTTTATCAAAATTTATGTTATTTTACATGAACCCACTCATTTTATTTTTTCATAAGAAATGTTATACCAAACCCAAGGCTAGAAACTATATTGATCAGCTCTTCTGAAAAATTATTCTAAACTTGATAAATTTTCCTGAAAACAATTTATATCCCATGCTCCTCCCCCGGAGTTCAGGCCTCAACTTTTAACACCTCAAATAAATTAAAGTTCCCCCCTCATATAATACCCTGTAGCTCCTATGTTATTCACCGAATTTGAAATTTTAAAAGAATTGAGAATGTGGTAAATGCATTACATTGTGGGAATTAATTATCTCAATTGTTTTCTAATATTCTCCTGATTGGAAAATTTACAATTTTCAAAAATCACACTTTCAACTTTGACACTCAACAGCATCGAACAATAGCTGGCAGGAATCTTTTATTATGGATAATTATATAATTATCCATAATAAAAGATTCCTGCCCTCTGATCATCGAACATTGATGGGTTATCCCGGTTTGGTTCATTAAGTCTCATTGACCTCATTGTCTTGAACTTAATCAGTTGTAACACTGTGGTAATTTACGGGCATGGTTTTGAATCAGCCCATATCTGCTGGATTTACCATGTTCTGATTTCGTTAATAATTTCAATACAATCAGATGAATCACAAGATATTATCGAAATAAGAGTTGCAAAATTGACCCTGCGAAAAATCCTGTCCCAATGCATTCTCTTATAATGTATATGCGATAGGGCACCTCGCATATATAAGAGAATGCATTGGCGTAACAAAATTTGCCTTGACCTTGCAAGCCAGTGCATTCTCTTATATATGCGAGGCTCCCTATGAAAGACTCGCATATATAATAGATGCACTGGCACAAAATCTTTAATGCTGCACCAGCATCATGAAAAAGTTCAAATGGATCTCATATTATGGTTCGTTATCCTTGTCCTCATTTGGAGGACTTTGGCTGCCGTTGTCAGGCTGTCCCTCTTCCATGGATGTCTTTCTTGGATCCAGAGGTAAAAGCCGCGCCGGAACAGGAATTCGTTCATCAGCATGTTCAATCTCTTCTACATCATCTTCGATAACTTGATCATCGATATTTGTGACTGTGGTTTTATTATCACTTCCTGGACTTACAATCTCTCGTGATTGCCTGCTGTCAAAGTCTCTGGATTCCTGACTAGTGACTGATTTGCCGTCCTCTCTCAAACAAGAGACATATGTCTTTTCCGTGTCATTGTTCATTGTTCCGTTTACGTCCTCGCTAGATCCAATCGTCGTCTTTGGAGATATTTCTGTATCAACCTTTTTACCTCTTCTGCATTTTCGACATCCAAATGAGCATTTCTTCAGTACAATCATGGTGATAACTATAATTAGGATGAGCACGACAAAGCTACCGACTGATGCGCCAGCGGCTATGGCAACCGTATTGTCTTCCGGCTGCAGTGTCGGCAAGGTCGTGACTATAACCGGAACAGGAAAAGCCAAATTCACCCCAGAAATAACTCGTAAATCAAATCCCATTGACGTGTTTTCATAGTCCGTAGAAAACATGATGAAAGCTGTGCTTCCATTTGTGATAAACATGGGCGTGTCTTCAGAATCCCCACAGAATCGTCCAAGCGAATTGGAAGTAAAAGAATCACCATCAAATATTTCGACATAATCAAACAGGCATTGCTGCGAGGATTCTAAGCTTGATGTATTCACAGTTAGCTGTATATTATGTGAGCTGTCATTCGCTGTGACTAACCACGTGCATGTGAGATAGTTCTCGTAATAGTTAGATTGGTACCCAGGTGACGCTATCTGTATTTCATTCGTCGTTGCATATTTATACGTTACTCCAGCACATGTTTGAGACTCTGCCCATCCTGCCATAAACAGAATTAAACATATAGCCGAGACTCCCATCTCTATTCTAGGACACATTTTAAGGTCTCACAAATGATTTTTCAAAGTATTATACACCTTTCTCTGGAGAAACATCCATTCCTTTCAGAATAAGTCTCATTTCTGTAACAGTCTAAATCAAACAAGTTTTATGCCAGTTCATTTCACACTGAATACGATGCCAAAATGTTCCATTCTGTATACTGAAACAAATTTAACAACTCCAGTCTTTCTTTTATGTGTGGGCAATGAATTCTGAGGACAAGGCACACAGGAAGGTCCTCTTTTGCTCAATACACTCCCCTTACTGAGTCATATTTCCATGGATAAATCAAAATAATGGATTATCCACCAGATATGTCATTACATTGTCCATTAATCCCTCTAATCCCTTACACTAAAGAAAAATATTTTCTGGATTACTTTGCTGATATAATAACTACCTCATTGATTCATAATAACATGGCTCAAATCCCGACCCAAAGTGTGACTCAAGTAATCTTAGTGATAAGACAATAATCCACATAGTATAGTGACAACCTATAGCAACAGTGTGAGGGATATCTCGGCCCAAATGACAAAAAATATTCTCAAAATATGAGAGGTACAAGGTGTTCAAAATCTCATTAGTCACTGAGGAATTGAAAATAAGAATGTTAATTCCACTTATTTATCTTGGAAACTTGTGACCACAAAAAAGTTAACTTTTTCATATTTTTTAAATAAAAATTTCAGAAAACTCATAATGATTCTCTTACTTCAGGCAACTGTAATTGAATAGCCTGGTTTAAGAACACCTCCTGCAACTTGTTCCTCAATATTGTAAAGAAAATTTAACTTTGATATATGATTGTGAATGGTTTATGTTCATGCTGATTACAATATGAAGCCTGTCATCACAGTGGTGAAGAAAATATTTGATAGCAGTCTCTTTTTTGCTTCCAACATTTTTCCATTATTCATACTGTTTATTCGAAGATATACCTCAATTTATTTTTGTCATGTAAGTAAAACTTGTCGTGTTACAACATATTCAATTCTGCTATTTGTCAATTGTTGCGGTGGAAATGCATAATATTGTAACTGTTTTTTTTTCTCCTCTTGCATCTACTTATTTTTCAACCAAAATGTTTGTAAACCAGGCTATTTTATTGTGACCTCATGGATTCACACTGATATGCTTCAAAAGTGTGACTTGTTGTTTAGAATACAATAACCCACCATGATAAAATTGTTGAAGAATATAAGATAAAATGATAAAAATTGTTATAGAATGGAAGATCAAATTATAAAAAATGATGAAAATTATTAAAGAATGTAAGATCAAATTATAAAAAATGATAAAAATTATTAAAGAACGTAAGACAAAATTAAAAAAAAATTATAAAAATTATTAAAGAATGTAAGAAAAATTCATAAAAAATTGTTAGGCCAATGCATTCTATGCGAAGCGGCCTATGGTCGACTCGCATATATAAAAAAATGCATTGGCACAGGGTCTTTAATGTTGCGCTAGCGCAGCTTCCGTCATGAAAGGGTCAAAGCTAGCTATAGTTAGAATACAGTAACCCACCATGCTATGATAGCAGAGGAATAGCAATAGTGTGGGGGATATCTCATCCAAAATAACGACCTAAAGTCTCATCTTTAAGTGCTATTGATGAGATTTAATTAAAATTTAGGATTTAAAACAGGAGTGTACATGCTGTAGCTGGTTTCTTCCAAAACAACACAAAAATTTATTTTTTCAAAGGAAAGTTTCTTGGGCCATTTTAAAACATATTCTAAATATTGGCCACCAAAAATACAGACCTTTGAATCCTAGTATATATACAGTAATGCCCTATATAATCGACTCCTTAACCACAGCAGAATTCACTGAGAGCTTTCCGATGAATGGCAACAAGCCATATTTCCAACTAAATCATGAAAAATTACCCATAATTCTGCTGTGGTTAAGGAGTCGATTATTTAGGGCATTACTGTATATAGTAATTAATAGGAGACTGAGTCTGAAGCAAAGAAGAGTGACATGGCGGCACACAGTAATTTGGAGGGTGAGAAATGCCAGACTCAAACCTGGTGATCCCCGAATCAGGTTATAATCGCTGGCTCAAGGTTTGAGGGATAATGTCAAAACAACAATTAGCTTTATTAAATTGAAGCTAATTTACAGAGGAATGCACTACAGAAATGCATCCTTTATAATGCATCCATTATTAACCCATCCATTCTTTACTAAATGAAATCTCCCAAACAGTTAATTATCAAAGTATACATTGGAATGTTCCATTATTCATCTGGAGGGGTGTTCGGAAATGTGAGCAGATGACAGACAGATAATACAAGAGCAGGAATTTTTCTATTAAATGGTTGGAAATGTTCAGATAATAAATTCACAAACGGCCTATTGTCGATTGTTGAACTTATTATCTGAACATTTTCCAGGGAACTATTCATCATGAGTATTTAGTATAGAGAGGGGTAACATTGTCAGTCTCTAGTTATCCCTGTATAAACTAAATACTCATTGATGAGTAGTTACCTTATTATCTGAACATTTTCCAGGGAACTACTCATCATGAGTATTTATTATAGAGAGGGGTAACATTGTCAGTCCCTAGTTATATCTGTATAAACTAAATACTCATTGATGAGTAGTTACCTTATTATCTGAACATATTCCAGGGAACTACTCATCATTGAGTATTTAGTATAGAGAGGGATAACATTGTCAGTCCCTAGTTATCCCTCTCTATACTAAATACTCATTGAGTAGTTACCTTATTATCTGAACATTTTCCAGGGAACTACTCATCATGAGTATTTAGTATAGAGAGGGGTAACATTGTCAGTCTCTAGTTATCCCTGTATAAACTAAATACTCATTGATGAGTAGTTACCTTATTATCTGAACATATTCCAGGGAACTACTCATCATGAGTATTTAGTATAGAGAGGGGTAACATTGTCAGTCCCTAGTTATCCATGTATATACTAAATACTTTCTGTGTGCATTTCTATATCAACCCGTTTACACTAGCATGTGTGTAGAACTGTATACAGATCTACAGCAATGTAAATACACCCTGAAGGTGACATCCTTAATTATCGGCTTAATTGCAGTACAATATTATATGATAGGCATTTATTATCAAAGGCCGATGTCTAAACCATATATAGGATATATTTATAGGCATAATTATCAAAGTCTACTCGCATTCAAGACGATCTACAAGATTAATCAAGCAGTCACGTTGTTACCTTGCATGATAGGCTTATAAATAGGCATATATATAGTTTCATAATTATTTATACGATCCTTCGTAATTAAGGTACTTGCAGTAATGCCCTAAATAATTGACTCCTTAACCACAGAAGAATAATGGGTAATTTTTTAGGATTTAGTCGGAAATATGACTTGGTGCCATTCATCGGAAAGCTCTCAGTGAGAGTGAGAGCTTTCCAATGAATGGCAACAATACATTTTATCATGGAAATGTTCCAAGAATGACAACCTTATAGGCTTAATTAGAACAATTTTATTTATCTCTTTTTAAAAAACACTTCCCTGTTTTCCCCAGAAAGAAAACTTAAAAGAGTCAAATGCCATGTAACAATTAAACCAATGGTTATGGAAGGTCACAACAGAGAATTATTTCCAGACTGGTCTGTTGTGATTTCTATCTTACGGATCAAGACTAATGAATGAGTACATGTAATGACCAGATATAGACTAAAGCATGAGTAATGACCAGATATAGAGCATGAATATAATGACCACATCCACATCATACTCATATAGCCCTCTAGGAAAAAATGAACTACAGTAATGCCCTAAGTATTCGACTCCTTAACCACACCAGAATTTTTTATTTTTTTTAATAATTTATTCATCTTTTTTGTTACAATTCATTCAAACATTTACATAAAGTGTATATAAATATATATTTTCAACAATTGAGCTGAGTCACAGCAGCCCAATCGAAGAGGCGCGGAAAACCATATGCATATAGCTCTCCGCGTCTACTCGAGCGGGCAGCTGAAACACAAGATAAGTTACAAATTGTGAGGAGACACAATGTTCATATTATTGTTAATTTGGCTCAGTCAGTGTCATAATTTCAGACAGCTAAATTTTGTTCTATTTAATTCTTATGTTAATCCCTTCCTGACTGGATATAAAAGAATGTATCAGTTTACAAGGTCAATGTAAAAATTACTTGGCCAATGCATTCCCTCACATATGCGAGGCTCCGCATGGGAGACCCGTGCACATAAGGGAACGCATTGGCTCAGTGTTTTTTGCAAAACTTCAGGAAGCTCCAATGATGGAGCGGTTAATATTAGCTGACTATTAACTTGTATTTAAGAGACTGCAGAGGCGAGACTTTTTATGTACATATATTTTGTTGTTATTTCCGATGAATGGCAACAAGCCATATTTCCGACTAAATCCTGAAACGTTACCCTTAATTCTGCTGTGGTTAAGGAGTCGATTCCTTAGGGCATTACTGTATTTGAACCAATAAATAAGTATGTGCAAGATCAGTGGCAAGATCACAATAATAGTGGAGTTAGTTCAAGGCTGGTTATGTTACAGATCTAGACTAATGCATGAGTAATGACCAAATCCACTGTGAGTATGCACACCTCCTACATCATGTAGCCCTCCATCCATCCCACATTCTGCCCACACAAACCATTATCTAATTGAGGTTTAATTCCTGCTATAGCCACATAATTTTGTCTTGTCAATTTTAATTAACTTGTCTGTCTCCAAAACACTCAATATTCCTTTAATAGAGTAATATTAAGCTGTAGACAAACAACGCTGTACTAAGAAATCCTTGGATATGATTCCCGAATCGCTCAGAGCCCGCCTCACTAATCGATTGATCCAACACACAAGATGGGATAATTAGCACGTTGAGAGAATTTTTTCAGATGAAATCTCTTGGGCATGTCAAATTATGGGATATGGTACACTAAGTTAAATAGCAGGAATGTATTAAAGTGACAAAAATTTCAACAGCCTGAAAGTAGGTTGGACCTTGTTCACATTATGCTTCTAAATAATTCTTCACATAGGCTGGGGTTGGTGCACATATAGGCCGGGGTCGGTGCACATAGGCCGGGGTTGATACACAGAGGCCAGGATTGGTGCACATAGGCCAGGGTTGGTACACATAGGCCAGGGTTGGTACACATAGGCCAGGGTTGGTACATATAGACCAGGGTAAGTGGGAGGTGGTCCATCAGCAACAAAACAAGTTTTTAACTCAGCTAAAAAAAAATCCTGAAAACTTAACCCTCCCATGACTGGAGTTTACTGAAATTTTGCAAAAACCATGTGCCAATGCATTTTCTTATATATATGAGTCTCCCATAAGGAGCCTTGCATATATAAGAGAATACATTGGCCTAACAATATCTACCTTGACCTTGTAAGACAGTGCATTCTCTTATATTTGCGAGGCTGCCTATGGGAGATTCTCATGATGCATATATAAGAGAATGCACTGGCACAGGATCTTTAATGCTTTAATATATATATATATTGACGAGTAGTTGCCTTTATAAAATAGGAAATGCATGTTCAGATAATATGTCCAACAACTATAGGTTTGTCGTTACTACGGTAGTAATTTAACTTATTATCTCAACATTTCCCACCAATGAATATGAATTCTTCTGCACTTGTATTATCATTTTGTCTGGCTGTCGTCTGCTTTAATTACCCTGAACAATCCTCCAGATGAATAATAGGCTATTCCAATTTATATCTTTATAATTGAATGAGAGAAATCATGCAGTATAGAAAGGGTTAAACTGATCTCATTGGAAAATTCAGGATCCAACATGCATGGTGTCCAACATGGTTGTCTACAGTAATGCTCTAAATAATCGACTCCTTAACCACAGCAGAATTATGGGTAACTTTTCAGGATTTAGTCGGAAATATGGCTTGTTGCCATTCATCGGAAAGCTCTCATAATACTGCTGTGGTTAAGGAGTCGATTAATTAGAACATTACTGTATAATACATCAGTTTTCGAAATGAGTCATTATACGATATATTGTGGCATCGGAATTACGCAGTTATCCAGTTTGTGTGAAATTAGAGTACAGGCGAATAGAGTGACATGGACAGAAAATAACACAATCGTGGCCATGAAGTGGCTGTCAGAATGGCGGCAACTCATACCAAGAAGAAAGCAACGTATTGAATAACCACTAGTGATGCGGACTGGACCGGACCACCTTGGGTCCACTGCCAAGGCGGTCCAGTCCGGTCCGGTCCAGGCCATTCCGGTCCGGTACACATGCCTGGACCGGTCCAAAACGGTCCGGTCCACCTATAATAGGCTATATGTTAATGAATTCTGTTTTCTCAACGTTTTTACTCTGAATAGTACAAACTATAAGTTACTGAGTTCAGTGCATTGTAATGAGTCCATATATGTTAAAACTGACATTGTTTGCCGATTGTATGCATCATTGACTGTCTATGGCGGGATATTCTGGGAACGATGCACGATAATAGTATTTCTGGTGATGCGAACATGTACTAATTAAATGTATTGGACAGATAAAAAGCTAGGGCCAGAATGTGTCATAACCAATATAACATGGCACTCAACTGATCGTATGCATGATTCGTATCATATTTATTTTCATTAAATTGAAATGTAAACGAAATAACTATACTGATGACAATTATACAAATGTGTACTAATATGACTACTACATTAATATTGGAGTCTTGAAGATTGTGATGGCTGATTGTATAATCCTGACAATTACAGTTATATACCTAAGTACAGCTACTATTGGATTAATGTGACTGTCTTGTCTTTCATTATAAGGAAATTGACATGTACAAAGAACATCTATACATTGTTTTCGTGGCATCAAACGTTTAATAGATATTAACCACTTGAATGCGTCAATACATCGTTGCTAATTGATAGGACGGAAAATACGCAATAATATTCGCGATAGTTTATTATAACTGAAGTAAAATAGTGGACCGGACCGGAGAGTACCGGACCGGCGGCAAAAAGCGGTCCGGTCTGGTCCAGTGACACCCGGTCCGGACCGGACCACGGTCCACCCGTGGACCGCGGACCAGTGCAAAGCGGTCCGGTCCGCATCACTAATAACCACATAGGAGTGAATGCAAGTCAAGCCCCCAATGATTAATATCTTAAACAGTTATATTTTCTGCTTTTACAACACCAACTGTTGGGACAAAAATAATAATTTTGGGCATGCAACACATGACGTAATGTCTCGCCATACAGTGCATAGTAGTTTCATTAAGCCTGATGATTAATTATTGAATGCAATGCAGAAATGAAGTGCATACCCTTGCAGTATAAACACTAGCTACATTTCTGGAATTTTCAACACTCTCCGTGTTAAAAAAAACCATACACATATGTTACAATGCTTATTATACTGTAAAGAAACACTCATATCTTCAATAGATTAGCACCGCATCTCACCAGATGAATGAGATGGTACATCATACAGTTTATGTAAGATTAATTTTCAGGGTGCTACCAATCTTAGTAGACAATTTTGTTCAAATTATTTCAGTCGCCACTTTACAACTGGAATTTGCTACCATGCAATGCACACTATTAGTTTTCAGTATCATTTTGTTTGAAAATATCTTACCATTACCACCCACATACTCATGCTAAATATCAGGTAATATCAGGTAATCATCGTGAAGTTGTTGCGACCAACAAGAATAAAACATTTTTTATGTAAAATTTTTATTTTTTTCAGATACACCCAATAAGAACAGAAAAGGTATGTATCATCCATTTATATACTTAATGGATTCTCCCACTCACTTATAAAAGTATACATTGGAATGGTCAGTTATTCAATTGGAGGGGTGTTTTGGAAATATAAGTATATCACAGATAAGAAATGTGAAAATAAATTGGTGGGAAATGTTTAGATCATAAGTTCTATGGTCGTTTGTTGAACTTATTATCTGAATATTTCCTAAGGGATATCTGCTCATTCAATGAGTATTTATTATTAAAATGGTTAATAACAGCACATTTTAATTTCCTCAACGAATTGAGAGGTGCAGATATTTGCAGGCTACACATATAAAAAATATATCCATTAAAATTGCGCACCAACTTGCCCCTGGTCGCCCGAACCTCTCAATTGAAATATAAATATATTTCTGACAGAACCTGTTGAAATATAGCACTGTATCTTCTTTCTTATAATTTGCAATGATATCTTTATAAAAAATGACTGAGGGAAAAGGGGTTCTATTTTTTTTCTTCTGAATAGGTAATTTCTTTGACTTCAAGAAGTTTTTGCGAGGCATATAAAGTCCGTCTAAAAGTACTTCACATTTTTATTCACTTATTTTAACCCTTTACCCAACAGAACGGCCCTGTGCCAATGCATTCTCTTATAAATGCGAGTCGACCATAGGTCGCCTCGCATATATAAGAGAATGCATTGGCTTAACACATTACAAATTATAAAATTGTTAATGAGAATGCCCTGTGCCAATGCATTCTCTTATATATGCGAGGCGACCTATGGTCGACTCGCATATATAAGAGAATGCATTGGCACAGGGCATAACTGTAACCATCACACGTGGTCAATGAGCCGGTTCCAATGATATCCATATTTGTATGGTTTTATTGAGACAGACCCAAGATAATTTAGGCTGTTGCAGCTTTATTTGGCCGTTTTTGGCCGGTTTGTTGGGTAAGGGGTTAATCCCCGGAACGTGGCAGGAATTTAACAAAAGCAAGAATCATTTGAGGCACAACATCATAAACCAGCCTGAATACGCATGTAAACGCATGTATAACTGGCATGTAAATACATGTATAACTGGCATGTAAATACATGTATAACCAGCCTGTAAATGCATGTATAACTGGCATGTAAATACATGTATAACCAGCCTGTAAATGCATGTATAACTGGCATGTAAATACATGTGTAACTGGCATGTAAACACATATATAACTGGCATGTAAATACATGTATAACCAGCCTGTAAATGCATGTATAACTGGCATGTAAATACATGTGTAACTGGCATGTAAACACATATATAACTGGCATGTAAACGCATGTATAACCGGCGTGTAAACACATGTATATCCGGCATGTAAATGCAGACAATTCAAGAATCATTTGAGGCACAACACCATAACCGGCCTGTAAACGCATGTATAACTGGCCTGTAAATGCATGTAAACGTATGTAAATTCAGACTATTCAAGAATCATTTTAGGCAATGTTTAATGCCTAGATATAGTTTGTCAGTCATTTGCAGAATGAGGTCCCCATAGGGTGAATTTAGTGATGCTAGTACAGTTGTGCACAACTGTACTAGTATCACTAAATTCACCATCTGGGGACCTCATTCTGCTTAGGCCTCATCTTCTGGGAAGTATCTATAGTCTCAAATTAACTTTGTTTTAGTAATATTTTTCCTTTTTCTGTTCAGTTTCTATATCCCCTAATTTGCAGATAAAATAAAATATATAATCCAGGTGACAAATAGGTGAACATCACCAACTTCAAATGGGGAACTTCAAAATCTGATCCTAGGTCTCCCATAGCAGTTGATGCTGAAGCAGAATGAGGGTCTCAGAGGGTGAATTTGGTGATGATAGCCAACCATGAAGGATAGCATCACTAAATTCACCCTCTGTGGACCTTATTCTGCAAATAACAGACACAATATTTTAAGGCTTGAATGTTTATGCATCCATAAGGAAATTACTGGTTCTCCGATTATAACCTCCATGCACATACAAATGATGTTTCGGAACATGTTATATAGACTAGCATGGGACCACAATGCAATATTTGTATCACACAATCAGTCAGCTATAGTCTTAACTATTCATGAGCGATGGGGATACGACTGCTACACTAATTAATTTCATGGGACTTCCATTCGCGTTCTTCTTAAACAATTCATTGTCTTATTCCCAGTAGCTACAAACAATTCAATCTAGGCATCTCCAAAGGTTAACAGGGATTTAAAGCTTCCCCATGGGTGCATATGCCAACAGGTCATAGTTGTTTTCTATGAAAATGCCACATGTAGCTACATGTATTTGTTTTATACATACCTCATTTGTCTTCGTACATGCTTGACTGCCAGCATACTATAAATCTTGCACATTAGTCCTAGGGGGGAAACAAGCTTTCATTTAGTTACCAGAAAATGAATATATTTTGCTTTTCTGATAATATATAAGGTATTCATTGCCATTCTATAGAGCTTAACCATCTATGACTGGAGCTTCCTGAACTTTAGCGAAAACCCTGTGCCAATGCATTCTCTTGTATATGGGAGTCTCCCATAAGGAGATTCGCATATATAAGAGAATGCATTGGCCTAACATTATATAACTTGGCCAGTGCATTCTCTTATATATGTGAGCTTCCTGAAATTTAGCGAAAACCCTGTGCCAATGCATTCTCTGGTATATGGGATTCTCCCATAAGGAGATTCGCATATATAAGAGAATGCATTGGCCTAATAATATATATCTTGGCCAGTGCATTCTCTTATATATGTGAGGCTAAGAGAGTGCACTGGCACATGATCTTTAATGCTGCACCAGCACAGTTCCCATCACGAAAGGGTTAAAAGCTCCTCTATGCTTCATTGGTGGGGCGGGTAGCTGACCACTCTGACATCCCCCTTTGGTACCTCAGCTGACCCCTCTTGGTACCCCAGCTGACCCCTCTTGGTACCCCTATCCCCCCTTGGTACCCCTATCCCCCCTTGGTACCCCAGCAAAAGTGACCTACCTTACTAGTATTTAAATTTGCGCAATACTAAATTTAATACTGAGCGAAAAATAGTACAACTCCCAAGTTGAATCTAAACCACCATCCATAGGAAATACAAGGGTGCTATGTTGCTGAGTTTACATGACCGGTGAATAAACATTTATGCCTATACAATCATGTATGCATATATTTACATTCGGCTAACCGCTATCAAGACCATTGCTCACAACTCAAGCCACAAATCGTGGTACCATAGACATTGTTGAAATGCTTGTATAAGAAATACTAATAGTCCAGGGCGCCACAAAATTACGATGTATAGTTACTAGTTTATTGTCTACACAATGAAATTCTGCCGCGATGTAGAAATGACTGGGAACCGAAACTATCATCAGCTCCCAGATATACGAAAATATCTCAGAAATATTACGAAAATAATTTTGTCAGTTTTGAATTCGTGCAGTTATGTTCGCGAATTTAAAGTGTGCGAATTCAAACTGAGCGAAATATAGTACTGCGCGAATTTAACAACGAGTAAGGTATCATAGAATTTTTAAGTTTAACCTCATTTCTGAGCCTGGAAATTGTACATATGGCGAGTTAGGCCATCCAAAATTAGTTATTTGTTTCTCATGTAATCCCTCAACTGCTATGGGAGACTTAGGATCAGATTGTCTCAAGTAATCCCTCAACTGCTATGGGAGACTTAGGATCAGAATGTCTCAAGTAATCCCTCAACTGCTATGGGAGACTTAGGATCAGAATGTCTCAAGTAATCCCTCAACTGCTATGGGAGACTTAGGATCAGAATGTCTCAAGTAATCCCTCAACTGCTATGGGAGACTTAGGATCAGATTGTCTCAAGTAATCCCTCAACTGCTATGGGAGACTTAGGATCAGATTGTCTCAAGTAATCCCTCAACTGCTATGGGAGACTTAGGATCAGAATGTCTCAAGTAATCCCTCAACTGCTATGGGAGACTTAGGATCAGATTGTCTCAAGTAATCCCTCAACTGCTATGGGAGACTTAGGATCAGAATGTCTCAAGTAATCCCTCAACTGCTATGGGAGACTTAGGATCAGATTGTCTCAAGTAATCCCTCAACTGCTATGGGAGACTTAGGATCAGAATGTCTCAAGTAATCCCTCAACTGCTATGGGAGACTTAGGATCAGAATGTCTCAAGTAATCCCTCAACTGCTATGGGAGACTTAGGATCAGATTGTCTCAAGTAATCCCTCAACTGCTATGGGAGACTTAGGATCAGATTGTCTCAAGTAATCCCTCAACTGCTATGGGAGACTTAGGATCAGAATGTCTCAAGTAATCCCTCAACTGCTATGGGAGACTTAGGATCAGATTGTCTCAAGTAATCCCTCAACTGCTATGGGAGACTTAGGATCAGATTGTCTCAAGTAATCCCTCAACTGCTATGGGAGACTTAGGATCAGATTGTCTCAAGTAATCCCTCAACTGCTATGGGAGACTTAGGATCAGATTGTCTCAAGTAATCCCTCAACTGCTATGGGAGACTTAGGATCAGAATGTCTCAAGTAATCCCTCAACTGCTATGGGAGACTTAGGATCAGATTGTCTCAATAACCCCTCACCTGCTATGGGAGACTTAGGATCAGAATGTCTCAAGTAATCCCTCAACTGCTATGGGAGACTTAGGATCAGATAGAAGTTATCCCAGTTGAAGTTGGTGATGTTCACCCATTATACATCTCAATTATGCATTTTATCTTCCACAAATTAGGGGATATAGAAAGTAACTAATACAATGTTAATATGAGACTATAGATACTTCATAGAATATGAGACATAAGCAGAATGAGGTCCCCAGATGGTGAATTTGGTGATGCTCACCATGCAGGATATAGCATCACTAAATTCACCCTCTGCAGACCTCATTCTGCAAATGCCAGACACACTATTTCCAGGCTTGATTGTAAGCAATTCGTGCAGCCATCTTGGATTTTACTTTATATATCTCTTCATATTGACATCAAGTATTACTTAGGCATTTCAACTTTCCGCATTCCCAATCGTTCCATTGACTGAAACACATGACCCATTCCAAGTTGAGTTACAGATTCATTGACACTTTCATTTATTCCCTATTATCACATGATTTTGCTCAGTTGATACAAAACACTGATACGATGCTAATATGATTGGTAAATGTTTGACAGCATAGCTTTTATGGAGATCTCGACACCCATTTTAGGGGTTGTTCTGAAAACAGCCAAAGGTGAAGGGCTTTTCTTAGCTGGATTCGGGCGACTCAACGCCCTGAAAGTTGGCTATCAAGCTCCAACACTCGGTTGCACACAGATATGTCTTGTATGAGCTGTTCATTCGATCTGGTGGTGGAAAGTAGACGTCAGATATCATATCTTTGATCTCCTCCTTTGAAGCAGATTTCTTGACATTGATGTCTGCTGTCCACCTCCATCTGATGGCTTGATTAAGTCATAGGAAACGTGGTTGAGTCGTTTATGTTCCCATCCTATAAGAAGCCTGCGAGTGTCTTTTCTAGGCCAATTATTCGTTCTGGCTTTATCTCTGAGGAACCAGACTAGTATACTTTTAAAAGGTTATGAGGAACCAGTCTAGTATACTTTTAAAAGGTTATGAGAAAAGCAGGATAAATGGATATCAATTTAATGAGTTACATGACCTCAATTATTGCATTTCATCTCGCAAGTTCTGTGTCAGAGGCAAGTTTGGCTAAGTCCATACGAAATCGTAAGTCATTTTCCGAGCTTCAAGGAGCATTAAATGAGCAGTATTATTGCCCACTTATAATCCTTGCAGAGTATATATATATATTTATGATAAAAACACAAAGCTGTTGGCAGATGGATCGGTTTTAGTCTGCCTGTGTAATACAAATATCAGCAGTCTGGACATCGACACAGTTCTGTCTGGAGTTTTGCTCACCGAAGTAGGTTGTGACGTCGTGATGTGCGTTGTGATTTCATGACATCTTTACTGGTTTCCAAGAAGTAATCTTTCAGTATTGTTCTTACATGAAAGATTTATTACCAAAAACAAAACCCCTGAAAAAATGCAAATTTAGTGTATATATATATAATTAGCGTATGTGCATTCTTTACATTCTGTACTTCCGGAATTATGTAATTGGAAGGACAGATAAACGGAGAATAGGACAGATCATATACATTTCTTTATGTCCAGCATAGACTGGTGCAAGTAATAATTTGTATATTTATAAGTTTAACCCTGTCATCCTGAATGTTAAATTATCCCCACCCGAGGTGCCTGACATTATATAGTGTTTCCGAAGTAACTCGTAATGCTCTTAACTGAACGTATCTATGCTGAAATAAGTAGACAGAACACAACGCGCATCTTAACCCTTTACCCAACAAACCGGCCAAAACCGGCCAAATAAAGCTTCAACAGCCTAAAATATCTTCGGTCTGTCTCAATAAAACCATACAAATATGGATATCATTGGAACCGGCTCATTGACCACATTGTGATGGTTATAGTTATGCCCTGTGCCAATGCATTCTCTTATATATGCGAGTCGACCATATGTCGCCTCGCATATATAAGAGAATGCATTGGCATTTAACACTTTTTACCATTTTTTCTTACATTCTTTAACAATTTTAGAATTTTTAATGTGTTAAGCCAATGCATTCTCTTATATATGCGAGGCGACCTATGGTCGACTCGCATATATAAGAGAATGCATTGGCACAGGGCCCTTCTGTTGGGTAAAGGGTTAACCGAGAATCTTTTATCGAATGAGTTGCGGATGGCGCAAGGATATATTTTGCGAGAGCGAAATATAACTTTGTGCCGTCTACAACGAGTTTGATAAAAGATTCGAGATTATGATGCAAGTTGTTTTCTGTATTTATTCTACACCGTTTAGTCAGATAAGTTCAATCCATGAATGTAACCTCCATTGTGATTTAAGTCTGACAAATAGCCAGTAATTATGGGGGGATCACCGGAAGTGGATGATCGACTTAATGTACGCCATCTTTCTTGGTGTCAACGTCAACAAGAATAGTTCCGGCTTGTATTCCACTAGAGGTATACACTAATATGTATTCAATGGCTGGGATTCCATTGAATACATGTGCCTCACGTCAATGGGTGTGGAATATACGGCAATCTACTATGCTAACTGAACTAGTGTGTGGTGAAATATGTCACACGGTATTTAAGGAGACATTCTATTCTACATTCAATATACAGTAATGCTCTAATTAATCGACTCCTTAACCACAGCAGAATTATGGGTAACTTTTCAGGATTTAGTCAGAAATATGGCTGTTGCCATTCATCGGAAAACTCTCCCTGAGAGCTTTCTGATGAATGGCAACAAGCCATATTTCCGACTAAATCCTGAAAAGTTACCCATAATTCTGCTATGTTTAAGGAGTCGATTACTTAGAGCATTACTGTACATGTAGATTATATTGCGGCTCCCTTTGGTCGCACTATATATTTATAACAAAATCTTATCCTTGCCTGCGATAAAAGGCGTTTATCAAAATGCACCTATGTGCATGCATGCATGAAGAAAAAAACCCCTGTCACCAATTTGGCTGCTAAAGTCAGAGGTATAAATATGTGACTCATTCGTGCAAAGTAGATGCACAAATCTAGTTAATTTATGCTTTGATCGTGAAATTTCTGATTAAATACTTCCCCTTTTCTGATAATAAAAAGCAAACTTTTTTCTAAAAATTGGCCTCTGCGCATGTGCGAAGAAACAGACCCTCTATCACCAGTTTGTCTGTCAAATTCACATGGGTAAACATGTGAAGTATGTGTGCAAAGCAGAAGTACAACTCTAGTTGATATGTGCGTTTATTGAGCTGTAATTTCATGTCAAATATCGTATGATTTCCAGACCAGTATTACAGACTCCCGGGATATAGGAATATAATGATTGGACTGGTATTCCGGTCTCTTGGGTTCAAAGGTTTAAGGTTAGGGGGTGTGGTAATAGGGGTTGGGGTGAAGGTTTGATGCAGTGTATTGTATCACAATTGTGACAAATTTCATCTAATTATCTTTTTCATATCCATTTTTCTTCACAAATCAACTTTACATTTGTATGTGATTTTTTTTAGGTACTGTTCTTCTTGTAATACTCACTATATAAACAGGAATCGTGACCATGTTTCCTCCATCTACAGCCCATACTATAATGTCGCATCTGTGTCTGCCATGTATGGAGTTAATTTCTATAGAAATCTGTTAATTCTTGAACCTAAAACATAAGATATTCATTGATCAGCATGACTGAATTCAGTGTGTCTGACATTTTCAGAATGAGATCCCCATATTTTTGGCTAGTATAGGAAGATCCATATAAAAACAACAAAATAAAAAACAATCGTCTAAGATTTAATATTTGCAAGTACAGAAACTACAGTAATGCCCTAAGTAATCGACTGCTGTGGTTAAGGAGTCAATTACTTAGGGCATTACTGTATACAAATAAAAATATAAATGTGTTAATCTGGTCAGCTGATCAACTAGCCTGAATTTAGTGTTTCTGTCATTTGCAGAATGAGGTTCCCAGAGGGTGAATTTAGTGACGCTATCCTGCACAGTGGGCTAGCATCACCAAATTCACCCTCTGGGAACCTCATTCTGCTTAGGCCTCAACTGCTATGGGAGACATAGGATCAGATTGACGTTCCCCACTCCCCAGTTGAAGTTGGTGATGTTCACCCATCAGTCACCTCGATTATGCTTTTTAACTTCTGCAAATTATGGGATAAAGAAACAGAATAGAAGGGAAAAAGTAACTAGAAACAATTATAATTTGAGAAAATAGATACTTCCCAGAAGATGAGGCCTAAGCAGAATAAGGTTCCTAGATGGTGAATTTAGTGATGCTAGCCCGCAAATGACAGACACACTATTTCAAAGCTTGTTGGGTATACGAGAATTAAAGATCGCTGACAATCTTCATAGACATTCTTGGTGTACGAGAATAATCTACACACAGTTATATCAATTAGCTTAAAAGTCTGCTGACACAGAAATCAAGACATCAGGACTTATTATACTGCTCGCATAAAACATCAAACAAATATTGTCTGTAAGCTAATATACCAATATTTAAGTATCTATCAAGATTCCTTTTAGTTGAATTATATGGCATCCGAGTTCCTAGAAATACATGACATTGACAGTACCGGTATGGGTGCATTTCCTCTGGGATCAGGGGCGTGATCTCCTTTTATACTCAACAGAATATATGCAACAAATGAATGAATTTTAGCCATGGATGAGTGCAAAATACACTCAAGTGCTCTATGAATGATGCAAACAACATGGTAATTATAATGAAAATGATTTTATGACTCCAGCCATAAATTCAATTTCATTATAAATACCATGTTGTTTGCATCATTCAGAGAGCACTTGAGTTTATTTTACAATTACCCATGGCACAAATTCATTCATTTGTTGCATATATTCTATTGAGTATAAGAGTAGATGGTCCCATAAATGGCCGGATTTGGGGTACAGTACCCCTTTAAGTTAGAGTTAAGCTTGCAGAATCAGGCAAAAACTGTCTCGTGGCTTCATACACCCTCCTCCCACTCAGAAGCCTATACATGTACCTCAAGATTCTGCTATTTATTTGGTTCTTGACTCTGTGACAAATGTACTTATTTAAGGATAAAATATGGGCATTGAGGTACAGTAATAATTCTGCTGTGGTTAATTAAGAAGTCGATTATATTGGACATTAATGTATAACACGATTATATTTATGAAATAACTCTTGATTAGATTAAGGTTTTGTAGTTATAAACAAAACATTTGAAGACAAATTATATAACGCGTATTATAGTAAATTTGTCTTGAAACTTTTTGGTTATATTTCATAATAAACCTTAATGCAATCAAGAGACAAGAGTTATTTCATATAAATTAATCCCATCATTCGTAAAAAAACGTCTAGATTTCACCAATATATTTCCATAAAATTGAGACATGCCTCGGTATCAACAATTATGTATTGGGAACAAATAGCTCGCGTCTGAGTTTAGTGTGCCGGTCATTTGCAGAATGAGGTCCTCAGGGGTGAATTTAGTTACACTATCCCGCATAGCGGGCTAGCATAAAAAAATTCACACTCTGGGGACCTCATTCAGCTAAGGCCCCATCTTCTCTGGAAAGTTAATTTCTTTGTTATAAAATTTCTATAGAAACTTCTTCACATAGATTCTATTTCTTTTTTAGTTTAGCTTCTCTCTATATCCCCAAATTGGCAGATGACACATTGCATAATTGAGGTTCCCAATGGGTGTACATCACAATATTCACTATTTGGGAACTTCAATCTGAGTCTATGTCTCCCATAACAGATGCATTAACCTGTGCATTCTGGAAGAGTAACAGACACCAAGTTTTTAGTTACTTCCTTCTGTTCAGTTACTATATCCCCTAATTTGCAGAAGATAAAATGCAAAATCGAGGTGACTAATGGCTGAACATCACCAACTTCAACTGGGGAACTGCCTTCTGATTCTAGGTCTCCCCTAGCAGTTGAGGCCTAAGCAGAATGATGTTCCCAGAGGGTGAATTTGGTAACGATAGCCACAATGCGGGGATAGAGTCACTAAATTAACCCTCTGGGGACCTCATTCTGCAAATGACAAGACACTATTTCAAGACTTGTTGAACTTCCCCGATTAATTCTTTCTTTACTAAAGGTACAGACATTGCAGTGGTCAGGAATTATAAGCAGCCCACAGACATGTGAAATGGTAATAAAAGTGCAGAACAATTCCTGCTTTGGCCTCAACTGCTATGGGAGACCTAGGTTCAGATTGAAGTTCCCCAGTTGAAGTTGGTGGTGTTCACCCATTAGTCACCTCAATTATGCATTTTATCTTCTGCAAATTAGGGAATATAGAAACTGAAGAGAAGAGAAAAAGTTACTAAAAACAATGTTAATTTGAGGCTATAGATACTTCCCAGAAGATGAGGTCTAGGCAGAATGAGGTCCCCAGAGGGGAATTTAGTTATGCCAGTCAACTGTGCGGGGTAGCGTCACTAAATTCACCCTCTGGAGACCTCATTATGACAGACTCACTATTTTAAGGTTTGTTTACTTTTGCAGCATTTATAAAGATGTCGGGGAAGCAGCATGTGGAACGTGGAGAGGAGATAGAGCTTCAGTGTAATGCCACGGGTGCCACCTATCCACCCGAGGACGTTGATTGGTTTAGGGAAGGTGACAAAATTCGAACTGACGTTCAAGCTGGTGTTCTAATAACAAAATATACACGGGTCGACACAAAAACATTGTACAGTGTGTTACGCATAAAAAGGAGTGATATAAAAGACCGAGGGCTCTACCTGTGCCGAAGCTCCGATCTCGTCATTGCGAGTCTCAATGTAGTTGTACTTAATGGTGAGTGTACAGGTTAGATTTAAGAATTCAGGCGATCAGCAAGCCTTGAAATAGTGTGCCTGTCATTTGCAGAATGAGGTCCCCAGAGGGTGATTTTGGTGATGCTAGCCCGCTATGCGGGGTAGCATCACCAAATTCACCCCTCTGGGAACCTCATTCTGCTGAGGTGTAAGCAGAATGAGGTCCCCAGAGGGTGAATTTGGTGATGCTAGCCCGCTATGCGGGGTAGCATCACTAAATTCACCCTCTGGGGACCTCATTCTGCAAATGACAGGCACACTATTTCAAGGCTTGTATCAGACCTTTAGTTACAACAACAAGAGGAACATTTTTAAAGAAGCTATATACATGTATCTTAACAACCACAAAATATCTATGAAATTCTTTTCGAAGGCAGGTTTGCAGTATTATTCTGAAATAACACAGAGAAATGTCTGGTGTTACACATATTATTTCACTTAAAAGTGTTTTTAACATAGATTTTCAGTAAAAATGTTATAAAAACTAAAATAATTTCTGTCCCAGATCATCGAAATGAATCAAGAAAAATATTATTATTTCCTTCTGACAGACGTTTTTTTATTTTTGACATACAGAAGGAACCGAGACCGATAACCCCAAAAAATAGCCGAGGAATTTAACCAATACTTCTCTAACATAGCAAATGATTTACAAGAACAATCCGTCAAATCAATTGCAACGATGTTTGAAAAATACTTAAAGGACCCCAAACCCTGATTCTTATTTATTTATCCGACTGATGCTGACGAACTAATAAATATTGCACATACAGTAATGCTCTAAGTAATCGACTCCTTAACCACAGCAGAATTATGGGTAACTTTTCAGGATTGAGTAGGAAATATGGCTTGTTGCCATTCATCGGAAAGCTCTCCCTGAGGGCTTTCCGATGAATGGCAACAAGCCATATTTCCGACTAAATCCTGAAAAGTTACCCATAATTCTGCTGTGGTTAAGGAGTCGATTACTTAGAGTATTACTGTACAATGTCAAACAAAGCAAACACTGACCACAATGGTTTTTCCTTGAAAATGATGAAGCTTATGATGCCGCTAGCCTCGGGGCCAATGTCACATATTATAAACATTTGCCTTAGTCAGGGAATATTTCCGGATAAAAAGAGTATAAAAAATTACAGACCAATTAGTTTACTTCCCATATTTTCTAAACTTGTTGAAAAAGTAGTATGCAAAAAATATGTTTAAACTATGTTGAAAATAAAGAAATATGATATGCACACCGATATGGTTTTCAAAAGAAAAGATCTACAACACAACCTATTATGAGACTAATGAATGACATAGGAATTAGTAATGATAAAAAGAATAAAGATAGTACATTTAGCAATTTTCTTAGCATTTTCGAAAGCATTCAACATGATTGACCATGACATATTATTGAAGTAGTTAGAACATTATGGAATAAGAGGAGTGTTCAATGCATTTTTCAAAAGCTACCTTGAAAATAGGAGATCATTTCTCTGGAAAAAAACTCAACGCCTTCAAGAATAAAAACTGGAGTGCCCCAGGGCTCAATAATCAACAGATTTTATTTTTACTCTAAGTAACTGACATGCCAAATACCAAATCTGAGAAAATATTACCATTTGCTGATGATAGAACATTTTACCTTCTAATTTACAGAAATAGTCCCAGATAAATAAAGACTCTTTGGTGCATTTAATGGCGTATATTTAATGACATAATTTTTCAAACTCTTCTTTTATGATAGTTTGTTGGAAAAGTATTGTAAGCCATAGTATTTTGAGATGTAGCGAACGGAATGTTAACAGACAACAAAAGTCAAAAGTCACCTGACACTATTTCCTGTTATTAAACAAACGTTTAATATCACAATTTATAGAATGGGTTTATTGAATGGAATAAGGGTAGGATCATGTAATAAATAGAGAAAAACACTTCCCACCCTGATCAGCACTAATGAATATATATCTCTCACTCATATATAGTCACCTAGCTGGTATATGGCATCGAGGCATGGGGAAATTCAACATATGTAAGCGAACTCTTCAGAGTACAAAAGAGAGCAATTAGAACTATTGAAGGTGCCAAATCATGTGGAATCTAACATAACACAGTATTAAAGTGATATGAAACACTCCGGTAGGGTGATAAAATATAAATGGAGAATAATCTTAAAGTGATGTGAAACACTCCGGTAGGGTGATAAAATATAAATGGAGAATAATCTTAAAGTGATGTGAAACACTCCGGTAGGGTGATAAAATATAAATGGAGAATAATCTTAAAGTGATGTGAAACACTCCGGTAGGGTGATAAAATATAAATGGAGAATAATCTTGTTCAAAGTAGTAATACAAATATTATATCCAAATTGACAAATACACACCATCATTCTTATACATTAATTCAATGCAGTGACTCTCGATGGTGAAATCTTTTTCGTTAGTTTATCGCCGATAGATGCGTCCCGAATCGAGTAGTAAATTTTTACAATTGAGCGTAGTTCAGACGATGTTTTCTATGGAGTGGTACGGTCGATTTGCTTCATTTTTTCGGCGATGTTAGTAGAATGCTACATTCATACAGTTGACATAGCGCCTGGATACTAACTGATAAAAAAATGCACCGGAACAAGTACATAATATGTCTTTAAATTCGCAGTGGGACATTTTTCCATATTTCGAGCACTGGGTTTCAGGGCCCTATGGGATCCTGATGTTGCTGGCTGGTAAAAATGAAAGAAATATCAACCTACATTTGCCATGAGGATTATCTTATTTGGTGTTTTCTCCATCGCTAAAAACATTGTTATTAGAAATTTCACCATAATCCGCTTTACATAAGATATGGATGATCTCCAGTTAGAAATGATGACCATTTGGTTTCCATCCATTAGAGAGAGTTCTGAATCAGAATTACAATTTTAATGCAGTGAAGCCAATCAAAAATACTGAGAAATGGATTTGGTGACTTTACCGAACTTTCACTGCCTAGAACAAAGTATTATTTTTTACCATAGAAACACATCTGCTTTGAAGGACCATTTTGAAAAGAGACTTCAAGTCATTTTGTCTTGCAATCGGTGCAATGCAACTTTACACCGAACTTGATTAAAGTCTGGTCAAATTGAAAACCGATGGTCCATTATTACAAATGAACATCGGACGGAATGCATATCGAAGCTGATTTCAAAATGCGGGTGTGGACTGCTGGTAGCATGACATCATGGGGTTTCTAAATATGGATAATTTATGCATGTCAATCATTTCGCTATTGATGACAGTTTTTATGATATATATTATACTCTAGACATAACTATGTTGCAGTATGCAGCTTGGGATAGTCTATACGGGTAGTAAACTGATTTAATTTATCTGCTTATTGTATTTAAAGGTCCTTCAAGTGGCTTTTTGGGGTGGTGTGTGTGAAACATTAAATGAATTATTGATAGATGATAAAGAGTCATAATATGATCTTATATAAGGATTAACTGTCATGTGGACTGTTTTTATGGAGATGTAACGGTGAGGTAAGTGGACATAACTTGTGTAAAACCCGAAGGGTTTTACATACAAGTTATGTCCACTTACCTCACCGTTACATCTCCATAAAAATAGTCCACATGACAGTTAATCCTTATATTTATATACATTTAGCGAAAAAGCCACTTTTGTAAATATATTTAAATCGAAAAGTGTATCATGACAAGATCAGCCCAAAATACCCAATAGCACCCTTGGCAAAAGTCAATAGGAACAATTTCTCTTCATGTTGAAACCCGATGATGTATTAAGTCAATCCTGCGCGAGTCCAAATGCGCCCAAAACATTACGCGTTCGTCTTTCCAAACCTAATGACGTATCGATGGTGTTATTAGCTTGGTGTTATGAGGCGTTACGCATTCACCGAGAAATAACTGCAACTAGCCACGTGGGCGCCGACCAATTAGAATGCTGGATTTAGTGATGACAACACTTAGTGTGTAAATATTTTTAATTATTCAGTACATACAGCCACTGTAATCATTAGTTAATCATTTAGTTGTTTTTACAATTTCAGAGGATTAATTGTTAGTATGTATATTATAGTTTATTCATAACTGACCACATATGGGCCTAATAATGTACATACATTCATACAGCAACTATTGAGGCAAGTTTTAAATTGTGGCAGCATTACCAGATTGACTGTCTTCCTGTTGCCCGAGTGGTATTAAATACAGCTGTGCGAACCATATATGGGGATTCTCCTTAAACTTCATAATTTTTAGTGCACATCTTGGTTTTGCAATTTTCACTACCTACCTTGGGTCTCAATTTTTCATTTTTCGACTAAATTCAAATTGAAAATTCCCCCTCTCCCAAATAGTTTACCGATTTGCACCTCTGCATGGGTCCCAATTTCGACTGACCAGCCCCAAAATGTCCAACTACATTGATATTGGAAATCCTATGATTAATTCAGAAATTTGGTTTTCACCCCACCACCTTTAATTGGAAATTTCCAACTGGGACCCCCAACTAGTGGTCAAGATTCATGATTCTCATCGAAAACATCCAAATGTGGACTGAGTGCGAGTGCGAGTCAGAAAACATCAAATTTCAACCAAATTGTGGAGCTCCAGTTGAAAATTTCAACCCAATGGGCTGAAAATCAAACTTCAATCTGTTTGGAAATTCCAGTAGAAAAATAGGATTGATTGCATGGACATCCTGAAGTGCATGTATAACTATTCATGGCCCTTCTCCACTGGGTTCGCGCTGCCACTTGCCAAATTTGCCAATGGAAAAAATAATTCACATTTGGCAAAAAATATTTTTATTCGTGAGTGTCGAAACATAAGACTTAAGGGTTGCAGAGAATGATACTATCAGGGATAGCATTTGGCAAATGCTAAAATAATTTGGCAAAAAATATTTTCATTTGGCAAATTATCTGGCAAAAGTAAATTTTTTATGTTTAATTGAGAAATTTGGCCACAATTGTGAAAGGAAACAACCATGTATGGATAGTATTAAACAGGCCTGTTACCATGCAGAATCATTAGGTTCCAGGCCTACCCATGGCTATAACTCGAACTAACACCAACTTTGAGCACCGAAACGGCCCTTCAATTTATGTTATTTTCGTCGCGAAAACAGTCTAAATGTTGATAATTGATTCGCAAGTCAGAACAAACACCTCACTAAATATAGTAACAACTAACTATGATTTATGACTCACACGTTAACATAAAGAAATATCGTAAAATTACTTTAAGTTATCTTCTGACAACACACTCTCCGAAAATATCTATATTTGGCAGTGCTTATATTTTACGGTAGCCAACCAGAGCCTGGGAATTCTTCGCAGATGGAAATAGAATTGGTGGTACTCACTGTACGATGTAAATTTGGAGTACGATAGTGAACATAGTATGATTTAAATTTGACTGACCTAATTCATGTAGATATATCCAGATTTGGTACAGAAAATATTAATTACGCATTTATAACTTGGTCAATGGGGTTACAAGTAAATTTATTTCTTGTGCAGAAGCCATATATGTTTTCCAACCGACTTTGAAATGTAACTTTGCAACCATTACTTTCAAGATTGGGGAGAATATTTTTATTTTTCACAGTTGGAAATAGGAATATTCTTCGGTTAGCAAATGTTATGTAACTTTTTAACTCAGAACATGGAGAATTTTTTAGTGACATTGTAACCCTCAGTTTGGAGATTCGTGAAAGTAAATTTATTTATCTTGTTGGATTCCTCAGTATAATCAAATGCAACTCTGAACACGGAGCATTTTATAAATGGTTCATGATGTCCTTTACATCATTTGGATTTGCGGGCCAGAATTCAGACCAGACTGCACTTGTCATGTCATCTCGGTTGGGACCACTGTTTTTTTTGCCACACTAGACAAGACATAAATATGCAGACACGCTTCAATTACTATAAGAAGAGACAATAATATAGGGTCTACCGGTACCGTGTACTTTCTTCATTTTCAAAATTTGGAAACAGCTTAATATAAATGTATAAGACTCTTGTCTTTTCAGTCTTTTATGTAAAGTCTGTATATAAGTATTTCCTGCATTCATCGACCTATTTTGATCACCGGAACGTGTCAAAGTGTAAAATTACTAGGTTTTAGTTTGATGACTCAAGTGTAACAGCTGGTATTTTAATGTGATGATACAAACACATTGGTATATTCGAGTGGTATAGTAATTGTAGACTGTTATTAGTAGCACATGTAGTACAAATACTACACATAGTATTATCCTATGGTTGTTGTCATATTGAATCACAGCATGTACATGCAGTAATTTTAATGCTCTAAGTAATTTTACTCCTTAACCACAGCAGAATTTATGAGTAACTTTTCAGCATTTAGTCGGAAATATGGCGTGTTGCCATTCATCGGAAAGCTCTCGGGGAGAGCTCTCCGATGAATGGCAACAAGCCATATTTCCGACTAAATCCTGAAAAGTTACCCATAATTCTGCTGTGGTTAAGAAGTCGATTACTTAGAGCATTACTGTATGATTGCTCAACTATGTGCCAAGTAGGATCATATTACAACCCTGTTAATTAGCCTTGGCTATCAGCTTAGGCAAATGCCAATTAGGCAACATAACATTTCATGGGCTATCATTAGCAGAGGCCCATTTCAAAATGCCAATGTTTTGTGAAAAATTAAAACACCTAATTACTGCAGGCAACATTTTAGTGTTACATTGTAAAAGTCAGGGAGCAGCAAACATTGAAATATGGTGTATGTCATTTGCAGAATGAGGTCCCCAGAGGGTGAATTTAGTGATGCTACCCCGCATAGCAGGCTAGCATCACCAAATTCACCCTCTGGGAACCTCATTCTGCAAATGACAGACACGCTATTTCAAGGCTTGGGGAGCAGCAAACATTGATTGCTGAATGCCAAAGACTTGTGAGATAACAATGACTTTCTTGATAATCAGAAATTTTAAGCCTGGCAGACCTGAGCAAAGTCTGCCATGATAATGGGCCAAGTTCAAAATGTTAACTGAAGTTATTTGTGTAGAGAATGCTAACTGATGTTAATATGTGTAGCTAGAGCATGCAACTGTGCAGATCCTAGAATATTTAGCCTAGGAAAAGTTTTTGTCATTGGCAAATTTATGCCAATTAACAGGGCTGGTTATAGAAGGGCCATTGGAATTGTCCATACTTCACTTATGGTGATTTTAGATACTATAAACTGATGGTAGGTGGAGATATACAGTAATGCCCTAAGTAATCGACTCCTTAACCACAGCAGAATTATGGGTAACTTTTCAGGATTTAGTCGGAAATATAGCTTGTTGCCATTCATCGGAAAGCTCTCCCCAACAAGCCATATTTCCCCGAGAGCTTTCCGATGAATGGCAACAAGCCATATTTCCGACTAAATCCTGAAAAGTTACCCATAATTCTGCTGTGGTTAAGGAGATGATTACTTAGGGCATTACCGTATGCCCATATTCATTTGCAGGGAAATGTTTAGCTAATAAGTTTAACAAAACAGTTCTATTTGTTGAAGCTGAACATCCTTATAAATGAACCAAAGGGAATCAAGAAACCTAACCTAATTGATGACATCAGTAAGGATATCACATACATACACAGAATGACACGATGTGTAAATGGGTTTGTCAATACGGCACGAGTGCTGTCACGGAAGGATAGAACGAGAGGCTCAAGAAGCACCTCTAATTCTATCCTTCCGCGACAGCACTCGTGCCGTATTTACAAACCCATTGACACATCGTGTAGTTCTGTGTTTATTACACGCTTTGTGTCCTAGAATCTGTGCATTAAAAATACTATAGGTGCGCAACTAAATTTTGGAAAAAGAAAGGAAAATGTTCAAATGTGTCATTGATTGACAAATGGGAAATGAGAATGTTAGAAGCCTATATTTTGTTATTGTAATATGCTAAAGCGAGTTTGTCCAATTTATTTTCTCTTTAGGAGACACCAATTTATTTAGTTGGTTTAGAAACATGCCGACAACTTTTTTTTACAGAAAATGCCAACAACAAAATAATTCAAATTGTTTTTTTTTAATTATTATGTTACCTATGGTGTCCATTTTCTTGTGTAATAAATCTCACAAAATTGTTCTATTAGTCATAATAGCATGGGAAAATGAGAATAATTGACATATTATTTATATGTGTTTTTGATCATAAATTTATTTCAAGTGAATATGAGATTTGCATTCACGAGTGATCATGTGGAATAATCGCCAATCAAGACTTGCCGATGTATTTTTATATTTTTTTCCTCCTTCATCCAAAGATTTTTTTCATGATGTTCGTAAACCAACTAATAAAATTGATGTGGCACAAAGGATTTAGTTTTTTCATGGAAAAAATTTATTAATGTAAAAAAATTGATACTTATTTTCTTTCTTTTTTCAGCTGAATCTAAAAATCAGATACGAGGTAAGATCGAGTTCCAGATAGCACTGACCCTCACAACACCACTAATCATGTCATTAACCCTTCCATTTCTGAATGGAGATCCACCATTCAGTTATAATACTATACACTGGAATTCTTCATGAGGGGTGTTCTGATAAATCTGATAATATAAGTGCAGAAGATATATACCATTCCTGTTCAGTTGATAATAATGTTTCCTGTTTCATATATTGAAATTATTATCAGGACATTTGGCAAGTAAACTACTATTCAATGGGGATCTACTCTATTCAATGGGGATCTACTTATCAAAGGTGTAAAGTCGTCAAGCCTGATTATAAGACTTCCGTTTTGAAGTTGTCCTTAAAAAGGTTTAAAGTGATAATTAAGCATCATTTTTGGAACATTTTGATTTAAAAAAAATTACCATTATGGTTAGCGCCACTTAAACCCTTTCAGTGCCAGTGGCCGATCTTATCGGCTCTAATTTACGGTCTGTAAAATCTGCCCTGAAAAAATGATTTTTTTTTTTTTTTTTTATAGATTTTTTTTGGTTGAATTTTTTTTGGGTTTGCTTAAGTATGCTATAGCCAATTTAAAAACAAACTGGATAAAACCTTAGGGGCATGTTATAACTCAAAACTATCACCAAATATTCATAGTAATAATTTGGATGCCCATGAAAAACGTAAGATTCCCTGGCACTAAACCTACAAAATAAGTCTGTTAAAGAATATAAGAATTTTTTTTTTAAATTGTAAAACACTGTAAAAAATAATAATAAATGATGAAAAATTGTTAGGCCAATGCATTCTCTTATATATGCGAGGCGACCTATGGTCGACTCGCATATATAAGAGAATGCATTGGCACAGGGTATATGGGTTGATACAAAAATCTGACCTGGCACTGAAAGGGTTAAGCATATATATACAGAAGTTTCCTGATTGAGATTCTCAGTCCCCAAGATAAGTGAAGCTACACTAGAAACCATATGTCCGATATAAAACAGAAAAGAGCATCGATAGGGTGTGGGGCAAAATACGGCTGTGGTAATTCCAACAAACGGCCATAATTCTGGTGAATATAGGCAGTCAGAACCCAAATTATAACATGAAATGTATTTTGGGCTTGTAAACTCACATACCTAAATTTCATTCCATTCAGTTCAGACTTACTAAAGTTATCAAAATGAAAATTGAGTGCAAATTCCAACAAAAAGGTCCATAACTCTCGTGAAAATTGGCGGGTGGAATCCAAATTCAAACTTGACCTGTATTTTGTGCTAGTAAACCCACATACCAAATTTCACTCCATTCAGTTGAGAGTATCTAAAGTTATCATCCATAAACCAAAATTGAACCGAATGACGGACCTATGGTCGACTCGCATATATAAGAGAATGCATTGGCACAGGGCATAACTGTAACCATCACAATGTGGTCAATGAACCGGTTCCAATGATATCCATATTTGTATGGTGTTTTTGAGACAGACCGAAGATATTTTAGGCTGTTGAAGCTTTATTTGGGCGTTTTTGGCCGTTTGTGCCCTAAGTAATCGACTCCTTAACCACAGCAGAATTATGGTAATTTTTCAGGATTTAGTCAGAAATATGGCAAAATTACCCATAATTCTGCTGTGGTTAAGGAGTCGATTACTTTGGCCATTACTGTAGTTGGGAGGTACATATATGGTATTAAGTCAATGTGGCAAGACAAAAGAGCGAGCTAGGCAAACATATCCCACTTTGTGGGGTAGCGTCATTAATTCACCCTCTGGGGACCTCATTGTGCAAATGTCTGGCAACATATTTTCAGGCCTGCAGTGTTCAGCATTCGGTCAAGGACATTGTTTTAACCCTTTACCCAACAAACCGGCCAAAACCGGCCAAATAAAGCTTCAACAGCCTAAAATATCTTCGGTCTGTCTCAATAGAACCATACAAATATAGATATAATTGGAACCGGCTCCTTGACCACATTGTGATAGTTACAGTTATGCCCTGTGCCAATGCATTCTCTTATATATGCGAGTCGACCATAGGTCGCCTCGCATATATAAGAGAATGCATTGGCCTAAAAAAACACTTTTTTAACACTTTTTACCATTTTTCTTACATTCTTTAACAATTTTATAATTTTTAATGTGTTAAGCCAATGCATTCTCTTATATATGCGAGGCGACCTATGGTCGACTCGCATATATAAGAGAATGCATTGGCACAGGGCCCTTCTGTTGGGTAAAGGATTAAATAAAAATTGAAAGACCTACTTGATTGAGTTTGTGTGTTGTCACTTGATCTAATTAGATTTAGCGATATGATAAATGGATGACACAGCAAGATATCAGTGTTTTTTCTTTTAAGCAAGTTCATTAGTTCATATATATCTTACATCAAAGTTTTATTAATTTAACAGAAAAAGCAATGGATCCCCATCATTCCCATAATTCAATCTCGGGCAAAATATTTTTTGAGGTTAAAGGTCTGGTCACTGTCAGTATAGGCATTATAATGTCATCTGGTCTGGTCTGGTCACTGTCAGTATAGGCATTATAATGTCATCTGGTCTGGTCTGGTCACTGTCAGTATAGGCATTATAATGTCATCTGGTCTGGTCTGGTCACTGTCAGTATAGGCATTATAATGTCATCTGGTCTGGTCTGGTCACTGTCAGTATAGGCATTATAATGTCATCTGTGATTCAAACAAAATACAGTTAGAGACCCATATTTGACTGCTACACACAACATTGTCAAATTTATCTCTAAAATATTTGTTGATTTAACCCTTTACCCAACAGAAGGGCCCTGTGCCAATGCATTCTCTTATATATGCGAGTCGACCATAGGTCGCCTCGCATATATAAGAGAATGCATTGGCTTAACACATTAAAAATTATAAAATTGTTAAAGAATGTAAGAAAAAATGGTAAAATGTGTTAAAAAAAGATTTTTTTTAGGCCAATGCATTCTCTTATATATGCGAGGCGACCTATGGTCGACTCGCATATATAAGAGAATGCATTGGCACAGGGCATAACTGTAACTATCACAATGTGGTCAAGGAGCCCTTTCGAATGATATCCATATTTGTATGGTTCTATTGAGACAGACCGAAGATATTTTAGGCTGTTGAAGCTTTATTTGGCCGGTTTTGGCCGGTTTGTTGGGTAAAGGGTTAATTAAGAGATTTATCCCACAGGGAGCCCCACACAGATGGAAGCATGCACTGCAGAGTGTCGTCTGCTCCAGTCTATGTGGGGCTCTATAAGGGGTTTTTTGTTGGGTAAAGGGTTAACTCTTCCATGACTGGAGCACCCTGAGCCAACACATTCTCTTCAATAATTATGCAAGTCTCCCATAGTGAGCCTTGCATATATAAGAGAATACATTGGCCTGACAATATTTACCTTGATCGTGTAAGACAGTGCATTCTCTTATATAATTATGCGAGTCTCCCATAGGGAGCCTCACAATGGCTCACATATATAAAAAAATACATTGGCCTAACAATATTTACCTAGATATTGTAAGCCAGTGCATTCTCTTATATATGCAAAGCTCCCTATGGGAGACTTACATATATAAGATAATGCATTGGCACAGCACAGCCCCCCCCCAATCATGAAAGGGTTAAGATTCTGAGAATATCCCAATATTTTGATCCACTCAATTTCAGAATGAACTACCCAATCCTAATTTTGTCATTTTGACAAACTCTTTGGAAACTTTTTATCAGGCTTGGCCCTAGTTACAGAAAACATTAATATAAAATGTTTGTGTGGTTGGTGCATCTTCACTTAGAATCTCTCATCATTCAGCATTTATAAATACATTCTCATCAACTGATATCCGTTGTGGCTTAATTTGCAAAAAAATCACTAAATTTCTACGAGTTTTATCAAATTTTGGCTCAGGTTAAGGAGATCGCTATTAGTAGAGAGATACGGTAGTGATACATGTGTCTGGTACTTGCCACTAATGCCGAGTATTGAGTACGATCGCTGACAAATATGAGATTATCCCAAACATATTATGCCAGAAAATTTAATTTACAAGTACATATTCTCATTTTCATGGCTTGGTGTTCAAATCAATTTCTCCGTTTTATCAGATTGGAATTTTGTTAAAGGGCGCACTAATGATTACGCAGTCATCAGGAATAATCTTATCGTTTCCACTTCCTCACCTTCAATTCTAATGGACTGACATTGAGAATATGCGTTTGAACCTGAAATGTTGTAAAGTTTTAGATATACCAGTACATAATTGAATGATAACCAAATATTAAAACCATTTTCAATTGAATTAGCTTCATTCTTGCAGTCGCAACCTGCTGTGATCAAAGAATGTCTGAATTACTGCAGCACAATGTGCACATCTTTTTCCTGCGAATCTTTTGGACCACCTGGCTCTAATTAATAAGACATTACACATGCAAAATCAGCTGCAAGCCTTCGTTTTATTATTATGGCGCTGCATCCCACAATTCAGTTTGAAGGCCCACATAATCATTGAAGCCCCAATTTATATGGTATTTATAACAATTTTATCGTCCCCCAAAAAAGTCGGGGGGGGGGGGGGGGGGGGGGGGGGGGTATTATGTGGTATGCGAGCTTAATTGTTAGGGGCTCAGATCAAGTTCAAATATGGGCATAATAAAGGGTTTACTAATTTTCATAGTTATAATCCTTGTTTATGTAAAATTCTCAGACTATTTTGGTTTCCAGACGATAAATTTATTTTTGGTTAATTATCGGATTGTTTTAAAATTTTGTATATGGATTACTCACATGAAAATACAGGTCAAGTTTGAATTTGGGTGTGGTCCGCCCATTTTTACCGGACTTATGGACTTGTCGACTAGAATTTAATACTGATTACTCTGATATCTAATCAAATAAATCTAGGTTTTAGACAGTTGGCAGCAAACTTTGATTTAATGATTGTTCCCAGAATCAACATTTTTCATTTCTAAAAAAGCTACCAATCAAATAAAGACATGCTATTTAGGGGACGTGTGGCCTAGCAGAGTATGTTGTAGTTTTCGGGTCAAGGGATAATATGTAATGATAGAAATACAATGCTTTTGTAACCCTTTCAGTACCAAGTCCGATTTTTGTATCAACCCATATTTCCTTGATCATTTTTCAAATTTATTGATTATAATAATGTGATACATTGATGGAAAGAGCTCTTCCTTGATCATTTTTCAAATTTATTGATTATAATAATGTGATACATTGTTGGAAAGAGCTCTAAGAGCTCTTTCCATCAATGTATCACATTATTATAATCAATAAATTTGAAAAATGATCAAGGAAATATGGGTTGATACAAAAATCGGACTTGGCACTGAAAGGGATAAAACACACCTTAGGATTGTCCTTGGCAGTCGTCTTTCTTTAAGGCTTGCGATCGATTGTATTCGTCCAGTGTTCTATCAATGGAAACGGTGGTAAATCTATAGTGTTTGGGCAAAATCAACCTTAAAGGAAAAAAAATATTATGTGAAAAGGGATACTAATGTTATCATCCGGAAATGAAAAATTTGGTGTATTATAAATTCAATAAGAGTTATGACTCAGGACAAATTGCCCGCACTGACCCCATATTCAGATTTGACCTTTGTTTTCTTGTGATTAAACCACATACCAAGTTTTGAGACAATTGAGAAATGAATACTAAAGTTATCATCCAGGAACAAAGCCTGAGTTTAGTGTGCCTGAGTTTAGTGTGCCTGTCATTAGCAGAATGAGGTCGCCAGAGGGCGAATTTAGTGATGCTATCCCGCATTGCGGGATAGCATCACTAAATTCACCCTCTGGTGACCTCATTCTGCATGGGTGACATAGTGACCAGATTGAAGTTCCCAAATGGTGAATATTGTGATGTACACCCATTGGGAACCTCGATTATGCAATGTGTCGTCTGCCAATTTGGGGATATAGAGAAAGTAAACCAAAAATGGAAAAGAATCTATGTGAAGAAGTTTTTATAGAAATTTGATAAGGAAACTTTCCAGAGAAGATGAGGCCTAAGCAGAATGAGGTCCCCACAGAGAGTGAATTTAGTGATGCTAGCCCGCTATGTGGGATAGTGTCACTAAATTCACCCTCTGGGGACTTCATTCGGAAAATGACAGGCACACTAAACTCAGGGTTGCCAGGAACCAAAAAGTGTTGTCAGACGAATTACATAATACTATTAGTTACCCCGTGTTTGTTCACATAGTACAGATTTATACCAACTCGATGCCAGAAGTATCCCATGGGGCCGAAAGGGATACACCTGGTTAAGGGCAGGTAAAAACCTGTACTATGTGAACAGACACAGGGTGACGATTTTATCTATTGACCGTGACAGTAGATTCAATTCAACATACTCTTTCTTTCCCCCCATAGAAATGTATACGGGAAATTTGAACCTAATATTTCAGTATTTGTTCATTTTGAACAACATAAAGAATAAACTCAAATTCATGTTCTGTTTGGTATTTTTATTAAACAACAGATTTGACCGTAAATAACTAAACACAAATTGAATTGTCACAAGTTTGAGAAATCAGCAAATCTACATTTAGACAGCGACATTTTTGCAGGATATAAAAAAAACAACAGGGATTTATCTTGTGTTGCTATCAACCAATCAAATAGAAGATATCACACTAGTCAATAGATAAAACTGTTTTTAAAATGGGTGTATAAACAAAGGTTGCCTTAATTTAGCACCACATCCAGTCGAAGGGTTGTACACACTATACAGAGTAATGCCCTAAATAATCGACTCCTTAACCACAGCAGAATTATGGGTAACTTTTCAGGATTTAGTTGGAAATACGGCTTGTTGCCATTCATCGGAAAGCTCTCACCAGCCATATTTCCGACTAAATCCTGAAAAGTTACCGATAATTCTGCTGTGGTTATGGAGTTGATTATTCAGGGAAGTACTGTATGCAATCAAATAACCTATGCATGTCAGGGATGCACAAACAAGAACATAATTTAATTTCTTGTTGCCCAGGTTCAAAACAATACCTTAGAAGTAGAGTCTGCCTCTGTTCCCTTTGGCATGAATTCCTGGTGTGCGAAATATTGATCAACGATTGAGTGGAATAATTTAAATCAAGCAACAACTGCAGGAAATGTGCAACTCAATTAATTTGGAGTCAACATTTGAGGAAAAAATTCTGTGACAACTGATTGATCCAGAGACAACTGACTGATGGCCCGAGGGATCTAATGTCAGATTATAAAAAAAAATTCTTGATAGTAACACTTTTCTAACACTATTTCGACATTATAACCCTTTACCCAACAAACCGGCCAAAACCGGCCAAATAAAGCTTCAACAGCCTAAAATATCTTGGGTCTGTCTCAATAAAACCATACAAATATGGATATCATTGGAACCGGCTCATTGACCACATTGTGATGGTTATAGTTATGCCCTGTGCCAATGCATTCTCTTATATATGCGAGTCGACCATAGGTCGCCTCGCATATATAAGAGAATGCATTGGCCTAAAATAAATCTTTTTTTAACACTTTTTACCATTTTTTCTTACATTCTTTAACAATTTTATAATTTTTAATGTGTTAAGCCAATGCATTCTCTTATATATGCGAGGCGACCTATGGTCGACTCGCATATATAAGAGAATGCATTGGCACAGGGCCGTTCTGTTGGGTAAAGGGTTAACAGTCTATTTCAGGAAAAATAACCACACAACAATTAGTAAAAGTACAGAAGGAGCCCTATTTATTGGAGGGATATGTTCAGAAAATAAGTTTGTTTGTTGAACTTATTATCTGAACATTTCCTATGGGAACTATACTCATCACATGTATGGGAACTATACTCATCACATGTATGGGAACTATACTCATCACATGTATGGGAACTATACTCATCACATGTATGGGAACTATACTCATCACATGTATGGGAACTATACTCATCACATGTATGGAAACTATACTCATCACATGTATGGGAACTATACTCATCACATGTATGGGAACTATACTCATCACATGTATGGGAACTATACTCATCACATGCATGTGTGATCTTGAGTGATCTTAATGTTTTGTCTAAACCTTGCAATTGGCTCATTGGATAAACAACCTTGCCTTAGATTAGCCCTTCATTCTGTCTGTTTAACCCATAGGGAGCCTTGCATATATAAGAGAATACATTGGCCTAATAATATTTGCCTTGACTATGTAAGCCAGTACATTCATTCTCTTATATGTGTGAGGCTCCCTATGCAAGACTCCGATATATAAGAGAATGCACTGGCACAGGATCTTTAATTCTGCATTAGCGCAGCTGCCATCATGAAAGGGTTTAAATAATTTAATGTTTCTTTTATCATGGTTGAAGATGTACTGATGATTCTAGTTATGACAAGATATCAAAGCTAATTTTAACTCACATTTGGTTTCGTCTCACGAAGAACAAGTTTTGAGTCATTCAAGAAACTAATATTGAAGTTATTAACTGAAAAAACATGGCATATTCTATATATTTTAAAGTACAAAAAGCTACAGCTCAGTCAAAATATGTTACGACTGTCAATGGGCGTATAAACAATGGTCGCCGCAGCATCACCTCCAGTCAAAGGGTTTAAATATGTTACGACTGTCAATGGGCGTATAAACAATGGTCGCCGCAGCATCACCTCCAGTCAAAGGGGTTAAATATGTTACGACTGTCAATGGGCGTATAAACAATGGTCGCCGCAGCATCACCTCCAGTCAAACGGTTTAAAGGCCCAATTAATATTTTAATCACCTGATCACATTACAAATGTATACAGTAATGCCCTAAGTAATCGACCCCTTAACCACAGCAGAATTATGGGTAACTTTTCAGGATTTACTCGGAAATATGGCTTGTTGCCATTCATTGGAAAGCTCTCCCCGAGAACTTTCCGATGAATGGCAACAAGCCATATTTCCGACTAAATCCTGAAAAGTTACCCATAATTCTGCTGTGGTTAAGGAGTCGATTACTTAGGGCATTACTGTATACAACATATCCCATATTATATACCATTTGAAAGAGGAAGCTCCAATACGTTGTATTATGGGCTTATCCGGTCGAATAACAACCATTGTTTTTGTCAAGGTACTGACGTGTGTTCTCGCTGGGCTTAATTTCGATCTGGTCTGTACTGCCAGTTTATTATTCTCAATGGAAGGGGAATAACTCTATTTCTTAGTTGTGAATTATGATGCATTCTAGGGTAAATAACAGGGGGATGTCTTGGGGTGAATCCGAGTATCTCTATCACTTGGTGCAAACTTCTAGGTCACATCTGTTTCGTATTCTGGTGGAATATATTTTTGGTTCCTCTTCCAATATGGAATATGTTGTGTATAATATGATCTGAGCATTAACAAATTATGTGGGCCTTCAACACACTTTTTTGGACCGACCCCACATTAGAATTTGACTTGTGATTTTGGTGGGAAATGTGCAGATATTAAATTCGACAAACAACCTATCTGAAAATTACCTAAAGGAAATACTTGTCAATGAGTACTTAGTATTTAAAGTGTTAAGAATTAAACATAAAAAATAAAATTCACCCACTGGGCCAAATTTAAACAAGAGCATCGCTTGGGCGTGGAAAAATACACCACTTGGCTATTTCGAATTGTACTACCGCAAAATAAAATAATACTTTGGGCTTACATTTGAAGAATATCTGATATACCCCTAATTTCAATGCGAAAATGCGGTCAAATTCTAAGTTGAAAAATGGCTGTAACTCATGTGAAAATAATAAGACAGAACCTATAATCGAACTTGGCCTGTAGTTTTAGCCGGGAAATACACATACCAGCTTTGGTTCAGATCAAATAATCAAAACTGGAGTTATCGGTCAGAAACCGAAATATTATGAAATTGGTCAAATTCTAAGTCGAAAAAGGGCCGTAACTCACACTAAAATAACTGGACGGAAACCATACTCGAACTTGGACTGTATCGTTAGCTGGGAAATACACATACCAACTTTGGTTCAGATCAAATAATCCAAACTGGAGTTATCAATCGGAAACCAAAACGGACAGACGGACAGACAGACGGACGTACAGACAGACGACAGACGGACAGGCAGACTGATTACATAATACGACCTTTTTTCAAAAAGGGCGTATAAAAAAAGATTTGGATGAGCAGCTAGTAATTTATTTATATTGACCTAATACAGTACTGCCCTAAGTAATCGACTCCTTAACCACAGCAGAATTATGGGTAACTTTTTAGGATTTAGTCGGAAATATGGCTTGTTATCATTCACCAGAAAGCCCTCACTGAGAGCTTTCCGATGAATGGCAACAAGCCATATTTCCGACTAAATCCTGAAAAGTTACCCATAATCCTCTGTGGTTGATTATTTAGGACATTACTGTAGGCTAAAGGTTGAAAAGATGTGGGTTTTTATGCCATAATCAATCTTATTGTCTCTCTATTATAGGTACATTAGAGAAAGAAGCTTGGCAATCATCAAACTCCAGACCAAGAAACCGAGGGCGACCTGGAAGTAATAAAAACAATAGTAATCAGAATGGGAGCCGCCATTTTGTGACTATCGGTGCAATGCTATCTCATTATCTCATAACAGTACTCTTATTATTGCGGAAGAGCTAGTCCAACAACAACTATAATGTGACAGTATTTTATTCCTTCCATGGAAAATAATGTTCACTTCGGCGTGCGGAGTTCAACTCAGATACATGTAGTATTCGTGATAAGATACATGTAGTATTCATGAGGAAATACAAGTAGTATTCGTTAAGATATACATGTAGTATTCGTTAAGATATACATGTAGTATTTGTGAGGAAATACATGTAATAGCGAAGATGAGGAATTCATTATCTTCATGGAGTGATTATGGTGATTAATTAATTATGGTGATTAATCAATGGTAGACTAACCTCAGGCAGTTGGTGGGTAAAATACTTGAAGTTCTTGAATCGAAGGAACAGAAGACGGTTGTGTTTTTACAAGGATACCTCAAAATCGCAAGGTGATACTGTGATGAAATTCAAACTTTTTGAAAGTTGATAAGAAGAATTCTTCGGAAGCGACAGAGCAGATGTCAATTGGTTACCAAGATAGGAAGTGTATTAACTTCGGAATGTACTAAGCTAATGCTATAACAAATTGTTCAATATAGTTCAGAGAGGGCTCACGATTAGATGACTTAGGAGACTAATTGAACTGAGCTCATGTTTAGACCAATAAGCTGAGAACTCTAAGCCTCATGTAACTATTGTAGGCTGTGTGCTATATTCCTAGGAAGTCATAGAAAAGTGCTAATAAGGACGTTATGCTGAAAGAATTTGACATGAAAGAACAGAATTTCATCAAAAACTCAGAAAACTGGAGTTTTGGTCGAGATTCTGTTTAATGAAGAGATTTCACATGGTGCTGATTAAACTACAGTATGCCCTAAATAATCGACTCCTTAACCACAGCAGAATATGGCTTGTTGACATTCATCGGAAAGCTCTCACTGATGAATGGCAACAAGCCATATTTCCGACTAAATCCTGAAAAGTTACCCATAATTCTGCTGTGGTTAAGAAGTTGATTATTTAGGGCGTATCTGTTGAATGATCTGAGGCTTGATAACTTGTCTTTGGTGTTTGTTAATAAACTTCAAACAGTCTTAGAAGTATTGACAATTTCATTTTTTTTAAGTGTTAAAGTTAAAAATGTAATATTTATCTGTAAATATGTAAATAGACATGCATCACCAATAGCTAGGCAGCGATCATTATGTCCTGGGACTTGAACCATTCTATGTATAATTTACTGCTGTAGTGTATGCATACATGTATCTCAACAAGCCCTGAAATAGCATGTATAATGAGGTACGTCCCCTGAGGTTGAATTTAGTGATGCCCCATGAGGCCCCACACAGTGGGCTAGCATCACAAAATTCACCTTCTCAGGACCTCCTTCTGCGTAGGCGTCATCTTCTGGATAGTATCTAGTCTCAAATTATTAACATTGTTTTTATATACTTTTTCCCCTCTCTTCAGTTTCTATATCCCCTAATTTTCAAAAGATAAAATGCATAATCGAGGTGACTAATGGGGGTGAACATCATCAACTTCAACAGGGGAACTTCAGTCTGATCCTAACTGATTCCTAAGTCTCCCATAGCAGTTGAGGCCTAAGCAGAATGAGGTTCCCAGAGGATGAATTTGGTGATGCTAGCTCACTGTGCGGGATATCGTCACTAAATTCACCTCTGGGGACGTCATTCTGTAAATGACAGACCCACTATTTGAAGGCTTGAATAACACGGTTCCTGCAGGTCAGACCCAACCCTGAGTTTAGTGCGTCTGACATTTGCAGAATGAGGTCCCCAGAGGGTGAATATAGTGACGCTATCCTGCATAGCAGGCTAGCATAACCAAATTCACCCTCTTGAGACCTCATTCTGCTTAGTCCTCAACTGCTATGGAGACCTATATAGGATCAGATTTAAGTTCCCTAGTGAAGTTGGTGATGTTCACCCATTAGTCACCTCGATTATACAATTTGTCTTCTGCAAATTACAGGATATAGAAAATGAATATAAGGGAAAAAGTAACTAAAATCAATGTTAATTGGAGAATATAGATACTTCCCAGAAGATGAGGCCTAAGCAGAATGAAGTCCCCAAAGTGTGAATTTGGTGATGCTAGCATCACTAAATTCACCCTCTGGGGACCTCATTCTGCAAATGTCAGGCAACATAAACAGGCTTGGTCAGACCTAGTGAATTTCTCAACAAATTTCAATTTCACAATTATTCAGTGGAGACAAATTTTGTTGCTTTTAATATTACTTTTTGTTGAAACCTTCATGCAGAAAAGTAGCTGAGTCGTCCTCCAGCTCCAATAATTAATTCCCATCTGTCGATTGTCCACAAATGTTGATGAAGACAGATCACATCACTTGCACCACAGGAAATAAGACACTGCCAGAAACTCCCTGTTCTCACAAAGCTGGAAAATAAATATGATCAACTCATCTTCAATTCATTCGAAGAGAATGCACTGGCTTACAAGGCCAAGGAAAATATTGTTAGGCTTATGTATTCTCTTATATATGCGGGAGACTCACATATATAAGAGAATGCATTGGCACAGGGTTTTCACAAAAGGTCAGGAAGTGGTTAATAGATTGAAATGCCAATGGAGTAGTTATCAAAGTAAATGTCCAGGTCGGTGTGGTCTTTGTCAATGTTAGTAGAGAGTCGTGGTTTTTCAGGTCTATAAATTTATGGTACTGTACCGTACAGACCAGTGACGATCATGGATGCAGGGAAGGATCCAGGGCTCTTTTGATACCTGTTACAGGTTTGGGCGCCCAAACTCTGGTGGCCTAATTGTCCCCAAATTGCAAGTGGATAGTTTTATTAAAGCTGAATTTTCTATATTTTGAAGGAAATCTTCTATTATAATTCAACAACATGCCATGCAAATCATCAATATACAGTTGATATAGAGCCTTTATTTGCTTAATCAAGTGTCCAGTGAGAAATATTTTAACCCTTTCATGACTGGGGCTTCTTGAAATTTTGCAAAAATCATGTGAGAATATAAAATATAAATGAGAGTCTCCCATCTAAGGAGCCTCGCATATATAAGATAATACATTGGCCTTTATCTTGACTTTGTAGCCAGTGTGTTTTCTTATGCGGGATCTTTAATGCTGCACCTAAGGGAGTGGTTCGACCCCCTCCCGTATCTACCCCCATCTCGGGCCGTAGGCCCGCGGGATATGCCTTCGGCATATCATGGTCCCAAATCAGGTGTCCCCAAAAAATCCCTGGATCCATCCCTGCCTGGATGTGTCAAATTAGGAGAAGTCACTTCTCCTTGTTTGTTTATTAGGGAGAAGTGGACTGTTATCAGGGAGATGTAATCAGGGAGATGTAATCAGGGAGATGTAATCAGGGAGATGTAATCAGGGAGATGTAATGGCTGATGTTCAAATTACACCCGATCATCAAACTTCTGTGGTCCAATAAGTATTATGTAACACGAGGGCCCATTTATAAAAGTAATAAAAGGTCGGTAGACCTCATGTCCGCCTCTAAGCGTCGGCTTGATACGACCGTTGTTTGCGCATAAAAACCTGTCTTTAGTGCTAGTAAACCTACATACCAAATTTAATTTCATTCAGTACACATTTACTAAAGTTATCATCCGGAAACCTCAAATTGGCAAAAATTCTAAGTCAAAAAGGGACATAACTCGGGTGAAAATTGGCGGGCGGAACCCGAATTCGAACTTGACCTGTGTTTTGCTGGGAGAAAGAACTTGAGCTGTATTTTGATATAAGTAATATAAACACAGCATATAAACAATCCAAAATCAAGTTATCATCCGGAAACCAAAAAACAGAAGAAAATCTGAATTTTCTATGTCGAAAAAGGGGCATAACTCTGCCAAAAATGGTCGGGCAGAACCCAAGTTCAAATTGACCTGTGTTTTGCTGGGAGAAAGAAATATACCAAATTTGGTTTAAATCTGATTAACTCGACTAAAGTTATCATCCGGACACCAACTTTTGGGGTTTTATATGTCGGGTCGGCGGACAAAAAAGGGCCATAACTCTCGCAAAAATTATCGGATTAAACCGAAATTCGAACTTGAGCTGTATTTTGATATAAGTAATATAAACACAGCATATAAACAATCCAAAATCAAGTTATCATCCGGAAACCAAAAAACAGAAGAAAATCTGAATTTTCTATGTCGAAAAAGGGGCATAACTCTGCCAAAAATGGTCGGGCAGAACCCAAGTTCAAACTTGACCTGTGTTTTGCTGGGAGAAAGAAATATACCAAATTTGGTTTGAATCCGATTAACTCTACTAAAGTTATCATCCGGAAACCAACTTTCAGGGGTTTTCCAAGTAAAAAAAGGGGCATAACTCTGGTGAACCCACATACCAAATTTAATTTGGTTCACTCTAACTAAAGTTATCATCCGGAAACCTCGGACGCACGGACGCACGCACGCCCGGACGGACGTACGGACGTGCTGATTATAATAGTCCTCCGAACCTGAGTTGGGTCGGCGGACAAATATACAACAGGTGTTTACTCCGTAATTTCAATGGAAATCAAGAATATCTACTTGGAAATACATGTATAACATGCATGCATGGTCATACACAAAGTTACACCTCGTCTATATCTTATATTAAGATGTAAATTTAGTGATTTTGTTGATATTCTACCCTTTTCCATTCATTGTTATGTTTTACACGATGAACTGACATTGGACTAGATAGTAATGGTATTACCATATATCTGATCTAATTAATAACGAGGTTATTAGGTATTTGGATACATATCAGCCATCGGTAATTTCATATCGAGTGATAACCAACTAACCAAGTAATAACCTCTAACTATTTAACCCTTTACCCAACAGTCGGAAGTCGGGATTTTTTTTACCCTGTGCCAATGCATTCTCTTATATATGCGAGTCGACCATAGGTCGCCTCGCATATATAAGAGAATGCATTGGCTTAACACATTAAAAATTATAAAATTGTTAAAGAATTAAGAAAAAATGGTAAAAAGTGTTAAAAAAAGATTTTTTTTAGGCACAGGGCATAACTGTAACTATCACAATGTGGTCAAGGAGCCGGTTCCAATGATATCCATATTTGTATGGTTCTATTGAGACAGACCGAAGATATTTTAGGCTGTTGAAGCTTAATTTGGCCGGTTTTGGCCGGTTTGTTGGGTAAAGGGTTAAAGACATATTATGGACTTGTTCGGGTGCGTGAAACTGATAAATTAGTACTCAGGCACTGTGCCAACTGGGGGAATGTAGCATTCTACTAACATTGCCCAAAATCTCAAAGAAATCGACCATTCAACTCAATAGAAAACACTGTCTGAACTACGTTCAATTGTAAATATTTACATCTTTATTCGGAACGCAACAATCGGCAATAAACTAACGCAAATGATTTCGCCATGGATACTCATTGCATTTAATAAATATATAAGATCGACTGTGTGTGTTCTAAATTTGGATTAACATTCATAACAATAACTACCTTGACCAAGATTATTCTCTATTTCTATTTGATCACCCAACCGGAGTGTTTCACATCACTTTAAGGAATAATCCTCAAGTTCTTATGTAATTACACTATATAAATACATCTGGGCCGAATCACAAACATGTAAATGGCGAAGTATTTTATAAATGTTTGTGATCTGCAGAATTTTATTTGTACTGGGCAATTATATCAGAATTCCTTATGATTATATATCAGTAAAATTATCAAAATAGAATGCATTTTCAGTTGGAAATATCATTAAATACAGTAATGCTCTAAATAATTGACTCATTAACCACAGCAGAATTATGGGTAACTTTTCAGGATTTAGTCGGAAATATAGCTTGTTGCCATTCATCGGAAAGCTCTCGGTGAGAGCTTTCCGATGAATGGCAACAAGCCATATTTCCAACAAAATCCTGAAAAGTTACCCATAATTCTGCTGTGTTTAATGAGTCAATTATTTAGGGCATTACTGTAGTAGAATCTTTATAGTGACGTTGCTGTGACATTGCATGTTGACGTACCATCACATTGCCCTTGCAAAATACCTATGCTCAGCATTCACTTCTGCCCTAATGTAATTGTCCTATCTAAATACATTAACTGTTTTCGAAACTGATGGAAAAATACTAAAGAAAATTAAGTGGGTGTATTTATGGTCTGTTTATGCTGGAAGTACATGTACAACATTATCTGTATGGAATCTAAACCTCTCCAATATCATTAACTTCACTGGCTTGTCTCCCATCTACTTATCACAGCAAATCAAAACACAATTTTTGCTTTTAATATACATACATTTTATATTGTACATACCTTGCATTTTGAAACTGTTCAAGTTATCAGAAATGTGAATAAATTATCATTTGAATATCATGTATGTTACATTGTTATTAAATTTGAAAACACAAATGACATCTCGCCATTCCTAGCCCCAAATATCCAGGTCAAGATGGGCTCCCGATGACTTAGTTGGTAAGGTACACGATAGAGCAGCAGTTTTGGCCACAGAAGGGCTTACCTTCCAAGTAAACAGAGTTTTAATTATTTTTCTCAGACATGAACAAATTATATATCGTCTGAAAATAGTAGCTTCATTTTTCACCCTACTGTAAAATTATGAAAGGTTGCTATAGAAATGGAATGTAATCAATGGATGCATATTTTGAGACATATTTGTCAGCTGGTAACAAGAGCATCGCAAGGGCATGGCAAAATATGCCAGTGGTAAATCAAACAAAGGGCCATAACTCTGGTTAAAATTGCCAGACGGAACCAAAATTAGAAATTGACCTGTACTTTGTGCTAGTAAACCCACATACCAAATTTAATTCCATTCAGTTGAGACTATCTAAAGTCAGGGTTTTGCAAGGGTAAAAAAGTTGGGGCCCGTATACCTGGAGGAAAATCCCACAAAATTACGGTTTGTTGTAGAGGATTGAAAATTTAGCTGTCCGTCAACCAGAAAGCACAACAACGTCTGGATTTATGAAAGCACAACGTCTGGATTTATGAAACTTACTATTAGTGCTCTTTATTACATTTGCATAAAACTATAAACCTGTTCTAAATAGTTATCAACTACCCATTCAGATTTTACCACATTTCCCAAGTGAGCCGGGATTATAAAAGTGACAGATATTTTCTTTCAATGCACCGCATGGCCTATGTACACAATAGTTTCGAAATACACGCGGAAATTTAGGGTTAGCTTTTCTTTTTATTTGGATGGGTGAGAATTGCATACTTTTTATTTGGATGGGTGAGAATTGCATACTTTTTATTTGGATGGGTGAGAATTGCATACTTTTTATTTGGATGGGTGAGAATTGCATACTTTTTATTTGGATGGGTGATAATTGCATACTTTTTATTTGGATGGGTGAGAATTGCATACTTTTTATTTGGATGGGCGAGAATTGCATACTTTTTATTTGGATGGGTGAGAATTGCATACTTTTTATTTGGATGGGTGAGAATTGCATACTTTTTATTTGGATGGGTGAGAATTGCATACTTTTTATTTGGATGGGTGATTGCATACTTTTTATTTGGATGGGTGAGAATTGCATACTTTTTATTTGGATGGGTGAGAATTGCATACTTTTTATTTTGATGGGTGATAATTGCATACTTTTTATTTGGATGGGTGAGAATTGCATACTTTTTATTTGGATGGGTGAGAATTGCATACTTTTGATTTGGATGGGTGAGAATTGCATACTTTTGATTTGGATGGGTGAGAATTGCATACTTTTTATTTGGATGGTGAGAATTCCATACTTTTTATTTGGATGGGTGAGAATTGCATACTTTTTATTTGGATGGGTGAGAATTGCATACTTTTTATTTGGATGGGTGAGAATTGCATACTTTTTATTTGATGGGTGAGAATTGCATACTTTTTATTTGGATGGGTGAGAATTGCATACTTTTTATTTGGATGGGTGAGAATTGCATACTTTTTATTTGGATGGGTGAGAATTGCATACTTTTTATTTGGATGGGTGAGAATTGCATACTTTTTATTTGGATGGGTGAGAATTGCATACTTTTGATTTGGATGGGTGAGAATTGCATACTTTTGATTTGGATGGGTGAGAATTGCATACTTTTTATTATGATGGGTGAGAATTGCATACTTTTTATTTGGATGGGCGAGAATTGCATACTTTTGATTTGGATGGGTGAGAATTGCATACTTTTTATTTGGATGGGTGAGAATTGCATACTTTTTATTTGGATGGGTGAGAATTGCATACTTTTTATTTGGATGGGTGAGATTTGCATACTTTTTATTTGGATGGGTGAGATTTGCATACTTTTTATTTGGATGGGTGTTATTTGGATGGGTGAGAATTGCATACTTTTTATTTGGATGGGTGTTATTTGGATGGGTGAGAATTGCATACTTTTTATTTGGATGGGTGAGAATTGCATACTTTTTATTTGGATGGGTGAGAATTGCATACTTTTTATTTGGATGGGTGAGAATTGCATACTTTTTATTTGGATGGGTGAGATTTGCATACTTTTTATTTGGATGGGTGTTATTTGGATGGGTGAGAATTGCATACTTTTTATTTGGATGGGTGATAATTGCATACTTTTTATTTGGATGGGTAAGTGAGAATTGCATACTTTTTATTTGGATGGGTGAGAATAGCATACTTTTTATTTGGATGGGTGAGAATTGCATACTTTTTATTTGGATGGGTGAGAATTGCATACTTTGGAAACAAATGTGATATTTGGTGCACAATTTTTTTGAAGTACATATGACAAGCGCTAATGGATGCGATCGCATCGAAACCACTTGTACCGATGAGGCCTTACTCGGCTGGACTAAAGACATTCGATGCCATGCCAGTTAGAAGAAAAACTAGATTTTTTTTCACTATCATCGGTTCTGAGCTTTCGTTTTTTTATATAAACCTTCCTGTTGACTCATTTATAAATGGAACCAAGGAACTGCACCCATGTGTTTGGTTGAAACTACCAGCAACCCTTGATGTCAGGTAGAAGGCACACATGATTGGAAGTTCATAGCCTTGAAATGGTTCTCGGAACAATGTTATGGTGGAGAGATAAAAGTGACCAATAAAAATTGGTTGTCAAAATGGGAGGCAACAGTGTGATTAAATAGAGTGCTGTCATTTCAAAGAAAAGGGTGACTTTTGTGGGGTTAGAACCTGAATGACCTTCACATAAGCTTTGGGGGAAAATGTAAAGAGGGGAATGTGGCCATTAAAGGGACTCCTGCCCCTGGTGGAAACCCTGCTGAAGTTATCATCTGCAAAATAAAAACAAAAATGCAAACTGATGGATGGACTAATAACATAATACATCATGTTTTTGTTTTTAAACAGGCATATAAAAATTAAGTTGATCCCATTCTAAGGTGTGGAACAGATGGTAAAAATACTATTTTTATGGTATTTTACCATAACTATCTTATAACTATTCCTGTATCAAATGGGACACACGTATGTGGACAAGTGGACAATTGATAGCAAGGCACAACATGAAGCTGACATGTTACAATTTCAAATGATTTATCATTTTTCCAAGTGTGGGGAACAAACTTGAAAATTTGTGGTTACGACTGCTCCTCCATTAGGCTAACATAAGACTGCTCTTCCATTAGGCTAACATAAGACTGCTCCTCCATTAGGCTAACATAAGACTGCTCCTCTATTAGGCTAACATAAGACTGCTCCTCAATTAGGCTAACATAAGACTGCTCCTCCATTAGGCTAACATAAGACTGCTCCTCTATTAGGCTAACATAAGACTGCTCCTCTATTAGGTTAATATAAGACTGCTCCTCCATTAGGCTAACATAAGACTGCTCCTCTATTAGGCTAACATAAGACTGCTCCTCTATTAGGCTAACATAAGACATCTCCTCCATTAGGCTAACATAAGACTGCTCCTCTATTAGGCTAACATAAGACTGCTCCTCTATTAGGCTAACATAAGACTGCTCCTCTATTAGGCTAATATAAGACTGCTCCTCTATTAGGTTAATATAAGACTGCTCCTCTATTATGCTAATATAAGACTGCTCCTCTATTATGCTAATATAAGACTGCTCCTCTATTATGTTAATATAAGACTGCTCCTCTATTAGGTTAATATAAGACTGCTCATCTATTAGGTTAATATAAGACTGCTCCTCTATTAGGCTAATATAAGACTGCTCCTCTATTAGGTTAATATAAGCCTGCTCCTCTATTAGACTAACATAAGACTGCTCCTCTATTAGGTTAATATAAGACTGCTCCTCTATTATGCTAATATAAGACTGCTCCTCTATTAGGCTAATATAAGACTGCTCCTCTATTAGGCTAATATAAGACTGCTCCTCTATTAGGCTAATATAAGACTGCTCCTCTATTAGGCTAATATAAGACTGCTCCTCTATTAGGCTAAAATAAGACTGCTCCTCTATTAGGCTAATATAAGACTGCTCCTCTATTAGGCTAAAATAAGACTGCTCCTCTATTAGGCTAAAATAAGACTGCTCCTCTATTAGGCTAATATAAGACTGCTCCTCTATTAGGCTAATATAAGACTGCTCCTCTATTAGGCTAATATAAGACTGCTCCTCTATTAGGTTAATATAAGACTGCTCCTCTATTAGGTTAATATAAGACTGCCCCTCTATTAGGCTAACATAAGACTGCTCATCTATTAAGCTAATATAAGACTGCTCCTCTATTAGGCTAATATAATATTTTGCTCCTCTATTAGGCTAACATAAGACTGCTCCTCTATTAGGCTAATATAAGACTGCTCCTCTATTATGCTTATCAAATCCCAACCTATAAAATCACTATAGGATTTGTACAGGTACAAACAAAAACATGTTCTTGGAACTTGAATGTTCTTCCTTAATTAGGCCAATATTCTAATGATTTGGGTTGTGATTTGAAACAAACAAACAACCCAAATTATGAGGGGGTAAACCCAAGTTCTCACTCATAAGAACCCCAATTTCCAACCAAGGAAAAGGCGAGTACAAGTAATATTTCATCCAAATTGAGAATGGGCATATGGGCCAGTCGAAAAAATGGCCCCGGGGAGCCACGAAAGGCTGAAAGATGTGAGTACAATATGATAATTCTGAGGTATAGACCCAATCCCCCTACCACAAGCAACCAACTTCGTGTATGTAATTCTAAGAAATATTTATAGTTAATTAAATCTTGACATTCATATTAGTCTGAGTAGTGCAGGTCGTGACTGCACGGTCGTCCTTTTTTACATGGATTTCAATGCCATAATTTCTTGTCTTCAAAATTGTATTTCCTTTATTTGCGTGGGGAATAGAAGATGGAGCATACCAGTGCACAGCCAAATGTCACTCTTAATAATATTGTTGTGCAATCTATTGCGCCAGCTTTGTTATTTAATAATATTACTATATATGCCTTTCCAAATGACAATAACAGGATGACTCAATCATAACAGGATGACTCAATCGCTCCTTCATAACAACAGTTAAACTGAATGCTAATTGAATTGCTTGCCATGTGCCATCATGATTAATCATTCTCCTTGACAAAACATATGTATGATACAGAATTAGTGCGACACTGATTTTGAATAATATGTGTGAAATAAGATTTTGAGTTATCCCTTTTTTTTATCAAATTCACAAAACGGTAATGGTCAAAAACCGCTATACTAGTGGAATTCAGGATGTGCCTGACCTGTATATATACAATTCTGAATGTCTACATAATCAGAATAAGAGCCCAATCGTTATGCGATATACCCATAATATATTGGTGGGGGATGCTCGACTTGCTCGTTTACTGAGCAACACAACAGACTAAACGCTTAGTGAATGATTTTTAGCTCACCTGAGACGAAGTCTCCAGTGGAGCTATATAGTCATCACTCCTCGTCCGTCGTCTGTCCATCAAGAATCATCTTCTCCTCCAGAACTGTAAGATGGAACAGGTTCATATTTGGTGTGGATGTTCCCTAGGTGAATCTCATTCAGATTTGTTCAAATGAGGTCATCAGGTCAATTAGTTGAAAAGCAGGGCCACAACTCTAATCCTTCATAGTAATTCTTAGAACAACTTCTTTTCCAGAACTATAAGGCCTAATGGGTTCATATTTGGTGTGGATGTTCCCTAGGTGACTCCCATTCAGATTTGTTCAAATGAGGTCACCAGGTTGATTAGTTGAGAAACCAGGGCCATAACTCATAGTAATTCTTACAATGACTTCTTCTCAATGAATATTGTGCTGATTAAGCTTATATTTGGTACGGAGGGACCTTGGTTGACTGGGGTTCAGATTTGTTCAAATGGGGTCACTGGGTCAAATAGGGGCACAGCCAGGGACTTAACTTTAAAAACAAAAAATTTCATTTTTGCATTTTGACCTTTAATTTTTTTTAGACACATCACAGCCTCATATTTCTTACCTAGATTTTTCTTAGCACGTTCTTCAACTGTATGGATTTTGGTATTGTTTATTTAACCCTTTCCACTCTTGTTTTTATATAGAATTCATCCAAGACAGGATTACTCAATCATTTTTCATCTGATCGACACAAAATTTGGTATATGAATTATATACAGATCAAGTTAAAATAAGGGTTTGATACGATATATTTTAACAGAGTTATGGCCCTTTATAATTCACACCTCTTTGCTGTGCACTATGAATTTTTAAGAGAACACTGAAGCATGTATTATTGAAAAAGCCAATTTATCACAGTGTGGACACCTGATACTCTGGCTGAAGACTGCTTGCTTCAGACCAGTTTACCATCTGTCATTACAAGACATGACATTAGTTAAACACCTATTCTACAAGAATAAATAGGAATAGTCCATTGTTCATTTCTTCAAGCCTGGACATAGTGTGTCTGACATTTGCAGAATGAGGTCCCCAGATGGTGAATTTAGTGTTGCTACCCCGGTACAGCAGGCTAGCATCACCAAATACACCATCCAGGACCTAATTCTGCTTAGGCCTCATCTTCTGGGACAATTTTTTTTTTTTTAAACATGTTATGAAATTTGAAAATTTGAAAAAAGTGACACCATTATAACATCTGCAGAGTTATGAAACTTTACTCTTTAATGAAATTATGGAAACATTCCACCCTCACCCACCCACCCCCTCCCACATGGCCCAGACCCCACCCTGCCATCAACCAACATCCCTTCCAAGCCACATCACCTCTCAATTTAATTAATACCTCTTCTCACCACAGAAGCATATATATCTGCAGACACAGGTCATTAATTTAGATTAGAATAATAGATCTCATCTGGCTAGTTTATGTAAACATATCTGTAGCAATTTAAAAACAAACTGGTGCTCCCAAGGTTAGGTGATGACTGATATTCAATGGTACTGTGAACGGCTTAGATTTCTTCAAGTCTGGAAATAGTGTGTCTGACATTTACAGAGTGAGGTCCCCAGATGGTGAATTTAGTGTTGCTACCCCATACAGCATGCTAGCATCACCAAATACACCCTCCAGGGACCTAATTCTGCTTAGGCCTCATCTTCTGGGAAGTATCCTAAGTATCAAATTGACAGTTTGTTTTAGTCACTTTTTTCCACCTGTTAAGTTTCAATGTCCCCCTAATTTGCAGAAGATAAAATGCATAATTGTGACCCGCCATATCAAATCCTGTCGGAAGTCGGGATTGTTTTTACCCTGTGCCAATGCATTCTCTTATATATGCGAGTCGACCATAGGTCGCCTCGCATATATAAGAGAATGCATTAGCTTAACAATTTTTTATCATGTTTTTTAAATAAATCTTTCTTACAATTTTTAGGACATAAAATAAAAAAACATCCATTACCCTGCGGGGAGCCCCACACATATATAGAAGCACATAGAAGAGTGTTGTCTGCTCATGTTTGTCTGGGGCTCTATATGGGTGAAATTATAAAATTGTTAAAGAATACAAGAACAAATTATTAAAATTGTAAAAAATTGTTAGGCCAATGCATTCTCTTATATATGCGAGGCGGCGACCTATGGTCAACTCGCATATATAAGAGAATGCATTGGCACAGGGTAAAAAAATCCCGACTTCCGACTGGATTTGATATGGCGGGTCATAATTGAGGTGCTCAATGGGTGTGTATCACCAACTTCAACTGTAGGTCTTCAATCTGTTCCTAGGTTTTATTGGCCATTGAGGCCTAATCAGATTGAGGATGAATTCGGTGATGCTAGCCTGCCTTACGGAATATTGTTATTAAATCCACATTTTAGGGACCTAATTCTGCAAATGTCAGACATACTAAATTCAGGCTTGGCCATTTCATATTATTTTCTTAATCACCACTTATCCAGATGAAATCATAACACTGATTTTCAAAGAAAAATTGGGGGGTATATATTGGATTAAATTTGTCTTCTATCTGTCAGGCTTCCATCCGTCTGCCTGTTGAGATGTCTATGCATCCATCTATCAACAATTGTTTTCTTCTCCATATTAAAGACGGAATGTGTTTATATAGTTCAGTGTGGATGTTCCCTAGGTGTCTCACAATCAGATTTGTTCAATTAAGTTCATCACATCAAATACATGTAGGTGCGAAGCCAGGGCCATAACTCTTTCCCTCCATAGTAATTCTTAAAACAGTTTTTCTCAAGAACCATTGGGCCTATATAGCTTATATTTGGTATGGAGGGGCTAGAGCCCGAAGCCGCCATCGCACGCCGCCGCCGCCAGCCATATTGGCCACAAGCCACCCATATTATCTCTAACGCCAGCCACATTTAAAAATCTCCGCCGCCGGAATTGTAAAATGGCTGAGCCATGTGCATGTCAAGCACAACTGTACTGTGAATCGCAAAGAACTAAACCGCATTGTCTAATATTGTCATACTCGCATGGACACGACATGGTTGTTATATTATCAGAACACCGGTCCCCTTAATGTGGAATAGACTATCCCAATGCATGCTTTCATATAACTGAATGGGCGCATCCATTCGGTATTGAAAGGGTTAAATTATAAATTGTTTATATCGACACGACCCAGTCTCAGACATCGCTGGCATTTGTCAATATATACACATAAGAATAGAAAATAGTTTGAAATATTATATATCATTACTATCGGGTTCATCATTCAATTATGATGCATGCCTATATCGCAAGATGCCAGTGATGATAGCAGTCTGAAGTCGACAGAAGTCCCAATGTAACTTATACCGATTATAGATGGGAAACAATATAGTATATCCATGCCAGTCCTTCGTGTATTTTCGCCATAATGGAAAAGCGCAACATCAAAAGATTACGTGTGGTCTGGAATTCTATGGGTTCACCACAAACGCTAAAACAAACGGGGTCTATAACCGGGGATTAGGAACATTTCGGAAACGAAAATATGCTGAATGATAACATCTCAGTCGGCTGAGCCGCCATATTTCATCAGCCACGAACGTCGTGACTGAGCCGGCTTAGCTAGCTAACCAGCCAAGAAATCGGTTGAGCCAGCCGCGAAAACAATTTGTCGTGGCTTCGGGGTCTAGGAGGGGCCTTGGGTGACCGGGGTTCAGATTTTTTCAAATGGGGTTATTTTTAGGAAATGAGGTCCCCAGAGGGTGAATTCGGTGATGTTAGTCCACCTTGCGGAATACTGTCATTAAATTCACCTGCAAAGGTCAGACACACTAAATACAGACTCGGCTGTTCCAATATTAGTTTCTTAACCACCACTTATCCAGGTGAAATCATACCCTGATTTTTCAAAGAAACATTGGGGGGTTTTATTGATATTACTAGATGAATGGATCTCATAGATGAGGATTCACATTTGTTCTAATAGGGGCAGAGATAAGAGATTTAACTCTCCTCTATGTTGTTTGGTACTGGTATAATAATATTGATTTCTAGACAGCCTGGGTGGGGGCAATGTTTGAGGCAATGGGGAGGGAATGTAGAGGGGTGGAGATTTGACCCCCTACTTTGATCAAAAGTTAAACAGTTAAAAATTTCATGCCTGATACTACATTAGTTGTAGATTAGATTTTCACACCAAAAATAAGTTAGAATTGTTCTCGTAGTTTGGTTTGATTTTATAACATGTATGTTTTTAAACCATCAGTCCATATGTTCCTACTTCAGGTTAAACTGTTGGACCGAATTGGCCACAAATTTTAACTTTATGGGGGGTGTCAGGTTGGTAATTATCAAACGTTTGAGAGCTTGAAGTACTGGTACCAGTCGTAAAATTCAACCTAAGAGGAATGTACAAAAGGATTTTTGTGAACTTAGTACTGTGGTATGGTTGTCCTCTTTAAAAGGTAAGAGGTTGGAGATTTGTCAGTGATGTGCAATTAGAAATTTCAAGGTGAAGAGCCCTGCTCATCTGAGAACATCCAGCTATGTCCATGTTTAGAACTACTTGTCTTAAGTGATTTTGTCAAGTACTGACTCTTGTAGTCTTCAGAGTCCCGGTCTTCTCAGTCCTTACAGTCTGGTGAGCGACCCACAGTCATTGACTGTCTTTTTAACAAGAGCAACGCTATAAGGCTGGACAAAAAATGCACGTGGTTATTCCAACAAAGGGCCACACAACCCTGCAAATAGCGTGTCTGTCATTTGCAGAATGAGGTCCCCAAAGGGTGAATTCACTCTCTGGGGACCTCATTCTGCTTAGGCCCTCAACTGCTATGGTATATCTAGGATCAGATTGAAGTTCCCCAGTTGGTGATGATCACCCATTCTGCAAATTAGGGGATATAGAAACTTCCCAGAAGGGAAAACGCAACTAAAAACAATGTTAATTTGATACTATAGATACTTCCCAGAAGATGAGGCCTAAGCAGAATGAGGTTTCCAGAGGGTGAATATCGTGATGCTAGCCCACGGTGCGGGATGGCGTCACTAAATTCACCCTCTGGGGACCTCATTCTGCAAATGACAGACACACTATTTGCAGGCTTGGGGCCACAGCTCGTTAATATTGGCAGGTGGAACCCTAATTCGAACTTGACCTCTATTTTGCCATAGTAAATAAATATACAAATTGTCATTGCATTCAGTGAGACTATCTAAAGCAGACCAATGATATAATACAACCCGTATTTAAAAACGGGCATTAAAAAATGATCCCATATTTATTATAATATACTTTTACACCAACATGTACTTATATGCATGTACGGGGAGTTGGAGTTTTTCATATTTAGATGTAACATACATGAAGTATGATAAGAGAGTACTCAGGTACCATACAGTTTGCCTACCAACTGATATCTGGATAAAAATTTAAACTCCAGTGCTTTCCAGAATAAATTTTATGCAGATTGACCCAGTGTATGCCATTAATTAATCTGTCACATGTTACAGTTTCTGGAAACAATAGGGAGCATATGTTTAAAATGTGTCAATATATAAAGGTACAAGACTTGCAATAATTAGCATCTCCCTGATTGTTAATAACAGCTAGCTTTTCTGGTTGCCATTTAAATTTTTTTCAGAAGGTCACACATGTAACAATTTTTGTGTCACACACGTAATGTAGCTAAATTTGATTTTGGGATCAGGACACTTCAGTTCAAACATTACATTCATCCCAAAAGTATTGTTTTCAAAATTGAGTATCCCTTCAATAACTTTAAATTGCTTGTAATTTCTGACAGTGTAACAATTCACAGAAATTAGGTTTCAAAATAAGCTCATGTAAAAAATTAGTTTTTCTGAGGTCACACACGTAACGCTAGAACAAAATCTTCCATGTCCGTCATGATGCAATGTTGGTCAATTATACTAAACTAAATCATAGAAGGGCTCATGGCGGACATAATGACCATACTATGTAGCCATAACATGGGTTACTTCACAAACTATGTCAATATAAAGGAACAAAAAAATCTCTGAATGTGACACACACAAAGAAATAATGACCCCGGTATATATAATTTTTTTAATATATTTGTTTTGGTTAAATTGAGCAAGCAATTCAATCTAAAAAAATTGTTTGTTTTTAGGAGTGAATTTTTTTCTTCAAAAAAAAGGGCCATAACTCCGTTATAAAAAATTGAATCAAACCCATATTCGAACTCGATCTGTATTTTGGCCTGAAAAACTCATAAAAAATTTGGTTCTGATCGGATAGAAATGTTTTAGTTATCATGTTATGCATAAAGTGTCTACAGATGGACAAACAGACAGACTGACAGATGGATGGCTAGACAGACGGACGGACAGACGACGAGTGGTCAATACAGACGTTGAAACTATGTGTACCATACAATGTTATAGGTCCACATAACAAGGGGGGGGGTGAAAACTTATTAAATAAGAAATACAAGACATGGACGTCATACTGATATTCCTTCCCTAAGTAATGTACTTATCTGCACATACATGTATAAACAGGTACAAGCTTGGATATATGGTGTCTGTCATTTGCAGAATGAGGTCCCCAGAGGGTGAATTCAGTGACACTATCCTGCACAGCAGGTTAGCATCACCAAATTCACCCTCTGGGAACCTCATTCTGCTTTGGCCTCATCTTCTGGGAGGTATCTAAATTCTCAAATTAACATTGTTTTAGTTACTTTTTCCCTTCTGTTCAGTTTCTATATCCCCTAATTGCAGAAGATAAAATGCTTAATTGCGGTGACTAATGGAGGATGAACATCAACAACTTCAACTCAGAAACTTCAATCTGATCCTAGGTCTCCCATAGCAGTTGAGGCCTAAGCAGAATGAGGTTCCCAGAGAGTGAATTTGGTGATGCTAGCCAACATGCAGGATAGGGTCACTAAATTCACCCTCTGGGGACCTCATTCTGCAATGACAGACACCTTATTTCCAGACTTGAACAGGTATGTGATTAAGGTTCATAAAAAACATAGAGAAATAAATTATAAACATAATTTGAAAAAGCTTCATACCAGCCTTTTTTTCTGAATCTGGAAAACTTGACACATTGGTTATGAGTAACAATTCACAGGGGAATATGAATCCTGTATACCTCTTAAAAATCACTGAATCCAACATACTACAAAAGGAGGGACACCCTCCAGTTCTGGGGTACTGTTCTGTTATGCCGATATGTGGGACTAAGAGGAATAACTCTATCATATCTTAAGTAATGTCTTGAATCTTGAAGTTTGACCAGGTCTGGCAGTTAATAATAATATGAAAGTGAATACAAGTAAAAAGGTTTGCAACCAAATATATTCCCATTTCAATCAATTATCATATCACAGGTTAACCCTTTAAGCTTTTCATTATGGGAGCAGCGTTGGTGCAGCATTAAAGATCCTGTGCCAGTACATTCTCTTATATATGCGAGTCTCACATCGGGAGTCTTGCATATATAAGAGAATGCACTGGCTTACAAAGTCAATGGAAATATTGTTAGGCTAATGCATTCTCTTATATATGCGAGGCTCCCTATGGGAGACTCGCATATATAAGAGAATACATTGGCACAGAGTTTTCGCAAAATTTCAGGAAGCTCCAGGTCACTCTGAAGATCCATGTGAATGTCTAAGTAATACCAGAGGTCAGCACAATGACCCATAAAAAGTTTGGGATCAATTGGATAACAAATATTGACTCTAGGGATAATGCAGAAATATTTAGTGATGCAAAGAGTAAAATCTATTGATGGCTGCAGTCAGCCATGTTTTTGAACGAAAAACTGTTAAAATTTTTATTGTTGATCTACAAGTGAGCCTGAACAGGCCGGTAAATTATCAAAACAATTCTCCAATAAATGTCGAATGCATGGTGTGTCGAAGAATTCAAATTTGAAATTAAAGTGCAACAATATTTGGAAAATTTGTATGGCTCCCATCTATTGGTCACCCAGAAGATCCATGTGAAGTGTGGTGATGGTGTTGTGTTTTTGGATGATCGGTGGTCCATATCAGTTCAATAATACAATTATTGACTTGTAGGGCTGAATGTCGTTACCATGTTTTTGTTTAACCCTTTACCCAACATAAGGGCCCTGTGCCAATGCATTCTCTTATATATGTGAGTCGACCATAGGTCGCCTCGCATATATAAGAGAATGCATTGGCTTAACACATTAAAAATTATAAAATTGTTAAAGAATGTAAGAAAAAAATGGTAAAAAGTGTTAAAAAAAGATTTTTTTTAGGCCAATGCATTGTCTTATATATGCGAGGCGACCTATGGTCGACTCGCATATATAAGAGAATGCATTGGCACAGGGCATAACTGTAACTATCACAATGTGGTCAATGAGCCGATTCCAATGATATCCATATTTGTATGGTTCTATTGAGACAGACCGAAGATATTTTAGGCTGTTGAAGCTTTATTTGGCCGGTTTTGGCCGTTTTGTTGGGTAAAGAGTTAATGTGTGATTTCCACACACTCCTGTTGCACACATTCTAGTATAAAAAGTAAGACTATTTCAGACATAGTTCAAACATAAAATCTGACCAGAACAGAAACATTGACCTGGAAAGATCCAACGAGAGGCCCATTGTGCGATCGGCAGATGTTTAACCCATCCCTTAGCGACAGTAAATCACTATGATCAGAATCATAATCTAGAGATTTGAAGTTGAATTATAAAGTATACTGTTAAGTAGTATAGACAACTGTACACAATATCACAAATTATTGGAAGGTATGGGTCAAAAGAGAAGGGTTAATATAACATCTAAACTATAGAGCCTGTCACCACTATCATAGTGTAAGCAGTTCTATTTATGTTTGCTGCAAATTGCCATGTGATATACCAAAATAATATAGTTATTTAATAATGAAAAAGTTAAAAGACATGGAATGAGTAAAAGGGGTTAACCCTTTACCCAACAAACCGGCCAAAACCGGCCAATTAAAGCTTCAACAGCCTAAAATATCTTCGGTCTGTCTCAATAGAACCATACAAATATGGATATCATTGGAACCGGCTCCTTGACCACATTGTGATAGTTACAGTTATGCCCTGTGCCAATGCATTCTCTTATATATGCGAGTCGACCAATGGTCGCCTCGCATATATAAGAGAATGCATTGGCCTAAAAAAAAACTTTTTTTAACACTTTTTACCATTTTTTCTTACATTCTTTAACAATTTTATAATTTTTAATGTGTTAAGCCAATGCATTCTCTTATATATGCGAGGCGACCTATGGTCGACTCGCATATATAAGAGAATGCATTGGCACAGGGCCCTTCTGTTGGGTAAAGGGTTAAATCTCCTATCTCCGCCCAGTTTGATCCAATGTAAGTAAGGGGGGGGGGGGGTAGAAGATGGGAGGGTCGCCTGGAAATTGTGATACCAGCTCTGGTTCTCTTTGACAGGTTGGTCACATTTTAACAATCTGAATACCTACCATCCATGGCTACTTCACACCATATCAGATTAATCAGTTTGATGTTCCCGAGAAGATGTTTAAAGGAATGGACGGCCTTCATTGTAGGTTATAATTTAGGAATAACAATTATCAAATTATGATAATTTCATCAATAAAATACTAATCTTATAGCATAATGATGATATGAATGCGATATTATTCACAAAACATGCGTCAGAGAAAATTCAGGTAGAATGTTGTTCAGTTTCTAGCAAAAAGCACAGTGAATTGTTTGTAAGCATAGTCACGATATTGCATCATTTCCTTATTTAGATTCGCATGAATTATACGTCGGTTGTAAAACCCCTAATTTGGTGCATCTACAACTTACAATACTATCATAATAAATTTCTTATTTGGTATGTATTGCCATATATAGGTTAGGAGAAAATACTAACTGGATTGAAATATATTGATCTCTTTGTAAAAACAATGACAATAACATGCAATATATGCATTATTTATGATTGATATAAGAATATCTGCCTATTATATAATATTCTGTCTGTTTATGGCGGTTTTAGCGGATGTGACTATTTTAACAGCTATACCCACCACGAAGGCTGCCCTGATCTTTAAATCTCAGTAATGTCATTGAAGAATTTGATTTTTTAATTTAATAAATTAATTTTTTTTTTTTATTATTTCTTTGTTTTAGTCGGATTCCTTTATATGTCGAAAAAAAATGGTCGCGCGTTTTCGGAATGTTAAAAGCGATATGAGAACAGTTTCTATACCACCACTGTGTCTGTTTTCAGAATCTACCTGTTTCCAGCTTGATATTTTAGTGGAAACAGGTTTGTATGAGGCTTTTGTTTGTGTACCCCTCTATTTTTTTCCCGTCCACCTGGTAAAAAAACATGCTATTACTCACAGCAAGTTCGGTAAGTGGTTTTCTTTGTTCTTGGAAATCGAAAAACATGGGGAGATCTTGCCACAAATTACTTAATTACATATCTTAATGTGGAATTTTATCAAAAATCATCAGACGAATTGCATTTATGACTGCATTTTCAATTTTCTTTCCCAAATATTAAGGCATTGTATGTTCTTAAAATAAGCTATATCACGTATAGATGAACATGAACAATCTACAAGGATATCTTGATCATATTCCACAAACAAAACTTCCATACATCGATTTTTGGTAAATATATCGCAGAAAATCTAACCCTACCCCCACCCTCGATGATTTCACAAGTCAGATTCCTTTGGTCGAAAACAACGGTCGCGCCATTTCGGATTGTCTAAGACGACATGCGAACGGTTTATTTATCAACAGCGTGTCTACTTTCAGAGTTTACATGTGTCCAGATGAAATTTTATTGAAGAAGAGTTTTTGGACTGTTTTAAGAATTTAAAGAATTTTAATTTAAATATTAATCCTCATAACTAACCTTCTGGTGGACTGTGGGAGTTGAAATTAACAAACATATCAATATGGTGGTCTACTTTCAGAGTCTACTTGTTTCCAGTCTGATATTTTAGTGAAAACAAGTTGTTTGGACGGTTTAAAAAATTTAAAGAGCGTTTCCTGATTATACAAATATTAACTAACACGATTAGCCTTTTCATGAATTGTGTAGATTAGCCTTTTCATGAATTGTGCAAGTTGAAATTGTGCTCAAATGTCAAGTATGACTCTGACATGAATTTTTGATAATGGTGTCAGATAACTCTCCGCTGGTACAGTACTACAGTTGCGAACAAAACTAACGTTTGACCCTATAAAGAGTTTGACAATTTACTCAAATGTTCACTTGGTGGAACTTAATGGCTATCATATATGCATGGCTATTACATGTAATCTATCGTAACTACATGTGATTTTACAAAATTAACATGCAATATAGTCAGGCCACCAGATACAGTAGTTGATAAAAGTGTGGTTCACACCAATCATATACATCACAATCACGTGCTTCAGTGATAATGTCCACTATTATACACATGCAACGTTTATCAAGACTATAAGTTTCAGGATGTCGTTGTAAAATTGATTGATGGTGTTTTTTCATCAATTGACAAAATTAATGTTTATTGCCAGGACGAAGTACCGCATAATACGGAGTTGTGTGCTAACAAATCTGGGAGTCATATTTATGTAAGTGTCAGTCAAAACTTTTAGGACATGGGAATATTTTTTTTATTTCGTGACCACGAAATAACAAATTCGTGGCCATGAAATAAATAATTCGTGGTCACAAAATAAATAATTTGTGGCCACGAAACAACTAATTGTGATGTACGATCGTCAGTCCCATTGTTGTAATGGAGCGAATAGAGATGATCTGGTTGTAATTGTCCACCATCTTGGCATGAGCCACAGCGATTTGAGATAAAGAGTGTTTTAGGGTGGCCCGTAAAACAAATTAAGTAATAACCCCTTTCACCAACCCGATCCAAAGTTGCCGCCGTCCTGGGGTGGGTTACATAGGCACCCGCAACATTCAGTATATCTTGTGGCCACGCTACAGCACCAATTATACCACATCAAATAAGGGGTCGGGATATTGTATAAGTGTCAGATTTGAACCCATCTGGGGTGGCCATTTAGGATCGGGGATGATAAAAGCGGGTGAACATTTAGTTTGTCTCAGGGGTCACCCTACAACACACTGTATTCGACCTAAAATGGGGGGGGTGTGCATGGTACCATGTATGGTCCCCTTTGATCAGTCATCATTTTCGCTCGAGTGGGCTGAAGGCTGAAGGTGTGAAAATTTAGCTTGCTTTGTGAGCCATGGCACCCTATATTTGATCTATATCGGTCAAGTGACCGAGAAATAATGTGTACCCCATTTGACCCCTTCTGAGTGGCGACCTTTTTTGGATCGGGGATGGTTGAAAGGGGTGAATATTTATAAGCTTGTATTGGGCCCACCCTACAAAATCCCTTATTCGACTTAAATCGGCCAATATGCCGAGAGAAATGGCATTCCCATTCGATCCCTTGGCCTGGTGGTAAAAACTAATGAATATTCAGTTTGTCTTGGAGCCACCTGACCCGTGTTTCCCCGTTCTTTCTGGACTAGTTTATATAGGACGCCCAAATACCCATAGAGCCCGGGTCCCACACCATAAGGGGTTTATAGTAGCTTCTCTGCGATCGTACACATTGTTTCTAAAACAGCATCAAGTTAGTGTAACCATACCGTAAAGGTATCTGGATATATGCAAAGGTCAATCAGTTATTTCGTGGCCACGAATTAGTATTTCGTGACCACGAATTAGTTATTTCTTGGTCACGAATTAGTATTTTGTGGCCACCAAATTAGTTATTTCGTGGCCACGAATTAGTATTTCGTGGTCACGAAATACAAAACAAATTCTCATGTCCTAGACCAGCCACCGTAACTTATGGTTCATTCTGTTTTAGTATTAAATTTGGAGAAAGCCGACCAGCATCAATGTAACAACTACAACAACTCATCTATGCCAATGATATGTTCAGCCATATAGATGTGGATAGGGCGGTATTGTTTAAAAATGTGAAAGAATGTTATCATGTCCATGTGCATTGCTAAATATTGCTGGGCTTATATAGATGGTTGTTCTATAATTCCTGGTCGGGTTTATTTACATTGTAAATTGGGAGTTTAAATTATGTTTATCTGATGATAAAGAAAACACTTTCTCCGTCCACTCGATACTTCCCCCGGGATACATGTTTCACATACTAATTAATATCTTAGTCAACACAACAAATCTCTCCCTCAAATACTTTGCCACAAGAATAACAATAAATTGTCAGCATAAATAGGCAAAATTAGATAGTGTCTATAGTCAGATGGTATTGGTTATGTTCAAATTGTGACACAGATATGAAACTGTACATATTTGTGCCCCATGGGCCATTGATCGAGAAACTTAGTCTAGGAAATTACCAGGAATTCACTTGAAATTGCAATTATAGCTTATAGGGTCGTAATTCGACGTTTGCGTTTCCGATACAGTTAATACCCAAATGTGAAATTTGAGATGTATACCTGGTCGTCGAAGTGAACCAGGTGTCTTATTTAAGGTTAGCAACGGTTGTTAATCAAATACCACAATAGTGTACTAATCATTCATTGGTATTGCCTTAATTTAGTCAGTGTCTAATCACATGGTGCTGGTTTTGTTCAAAGTTGGGCACATGCATGTCTAAAACTATATATGCAGCCATGTTCTGCATATAGGCCACTAATCATTATAAGATCGGGAAACTTTGCTACCGGTCCCGATAGTAACGATTACTAAGCACCTACTCGGAATGCAGGAAAATGCAACTATGGACGATAACTATTTTACTCATTAAGCTCTACTTTAGTGGAAATTCGAATTTACTTGATTTTCACAGCTATGCGTGGAGATTAGCTGTGGTCAGAATATTGATGGTGAATGTTGGGTTTCAGTCGCTGCACTGAACGTAACTGGCGTGGGAAGCGTTGATTTCTTGTTAACATCCGGAATTCTACTCAAGAGGTGTCCAGGTACATAACAAAAATCGGTCCGGGGGAGTCCTGGGGTCCATAGGGGTGTACCTAGCTGCCTGACTACAAAGCCTATACCGCTATAGTAAAGATCTGAGCTGCACCGAAATGTCCGTTTTTCAGTAGCACAAATCCTGCAAAAACACAGATTCTCTCAGTGCATGTGAGTTAATGACAACGAACAACTACCATCTATACCTGTGTATTTGCGACACTACATCCCGTTATGATCAACGATGTGGTTTTAAAACTGTCTAGTAAGTAGACAACAAGACAGACAAGACAGTATCAAATAAAACAATGAAATAATATGTAATCACATCGTGAACAGTCTTGTTGTGAATATTTTCATTTGATTCAACAGGCTGAAAATTATGGAAACTACGAAACCATTCGACACTTACTTTTGCCAATTACTGTATCTTGAGGCATAACTATATCATATATTGCAACTAATCAAATCACGGATAGTTTCAGTGGGTCAAACACGAATGTTAAACTTCATATATAGTTGCGCACGATTGCCAATAAGTGGTTATTACAATCAACGTTTGAGCATAACACAAAATTCTCCATTGGGTTAAGTGTTAAATTTTGATCGCAACTGTAGCCAGCAAGAATCATCTGATCAAATCCATTCTTTTTTAAACTACGTCTGTGTTTCATACTTAGTGCTTTTTATGAATATCAGTACGCGTATAGCATCATACGCAAAATGGCGCCATTTATCCAAAGTACTAGAATCTCCATAGGCCTCAGTGTTAAATTTTGATCACAACTGCAGCCAACAAGAATGAACCGATCACATCAAATTTTTCAAAAATACATGTAATTGTAATATCTAGTAGATTGGAGAAGTTTCTAATCGCACCGATCACCATAGGCCAGATGGCACCATCTATCGTTTTATGTAAATACGAAACGCTCTCTAAATGATGTTGACTCATGATTTAGGCCGACCCGCCAAAATTCAAGAATGGAAACAAGTCAATCCTGAAAACACACCTACTAGGCATACATAATCCGTTTTTAGATCGCTTTTAACAAACCAAAAATGCTAAATGACATAAGGAATCCGACTATTTGTTAAATTGTGCAAGGAGTTGAATATAAACAAAATTAAATAAAAGGTCGCAGACCACATGTCCCCCCGACTCGAGTGGTAAACTTCATGATTGGATTTGTTAGAAGGATACTATTTGCAACAATGTTATACAGTATATAGATGTTGCAAACCACCAATGTGTTTATAGCAACAATATCACATCAGTACTGGAACAATCTTGTAATAACCATGGCAAAATTTCTTGGACAAAACAACCCGATGAACAAACGCATGCAAACGCGAAAAAATGATATTTTTGTATTAGCTATATAGATGTTGCAAATCACCAACATGTTAGGAACAATATCCCAAAGTTTCAAATCTCTACATTTAAAACTGTAGGAGGAGTTGATTACACCATGAAGGTACCCAATCTCATCCAAAAGGCAAAAAAGTAGAAAACCCCCCCAAAAATATGGAAAAAATTATATTTTTGATTAGCTATATAGATGTTGCAAATCACCAACATGTTAGGAACAATATCCCAGAGTTTCAAATCTCTACGTTTAAAACTGTAGGAGGAGTTGATTACACCATGAAGGTACCCAATCTCGGATGCACGGACGGACGGATGAGGGTCATTTCTATAGTTCGGGGGACAAAAAAAAAAAGAATTTCGAAAAAGGGGGACATAACTCCATAATTTTTTTTGGATCAAACCCATATTCGAACTTGATTTGTATTTTGGGATGAGAAACTCATACACCAAATTTGGTTCAGATCAGATAAAAAATGTTTGAGTTATTGCAGCATGTGTGAATACTAAGTCCAAAAAGGGCCATAACTTCATTAAAAAAAACTTGAATCAAACCCACATTTGAACTCAATCTGTTTTCTGGGCTGAGAAACTCAAAATTTAGTTCTGATCGGATAGAAAATGTTTGAGTTATCGCACCAAGCATAAAGTGTCTATGGACGGATTCACAGATGCCCCGACAGACGGACAGATGAATGGTGAGTGGTAAATCCAGACGATGACACTATGTGTACCATACTATGGTATGGGTACATATAAAAAGTGTCTATTCACATTTCGAATCCAACAACCACAGTAGAAAATGATTACCTTTCTAAACAATACCCCAGGGCAGCAAGTAAAGGCCAACCACTGGCACATAATAGACAAGAAAACCATAGTCAGAAATGGTACACCACCTCAGAATTCCCTTAAAACCAATTCATTCAAATTATTACAAAAACTATGGCTTCTTACTGCAGGTTTCTCATTCACCACACCGGAAAGGTTCTAAATGCGGACTAAATAAACGCCCAACTGAGACATACGTCATCAGCAAAGTTAGCTGTTATATTATGCATTGTGTTCCCGCAATAAAATCTTCAAGAGTGGCCCAGCCATTGTTCATACCTAAACATCGAAAGCAATTAACGCGGTCATAAAAGTTACATACTGCAACATTGAGACACCTGCAAAGATACGTCTGCGAAAACCTGAAATGTGTTGTCCTGCGAGATATCCCTATCACTTTTGCTCCATTGACACGGACAGATCAGCTTTACTAAAATTTCATAAAATAACTTGCATTGTGTGAAACCTGAAATGTGTTGTCCTGCGAAATATCCCCATTGCCCCATTGGCATGGCCAGATCAGGATAGCAGTAAACACCCATACACAGACAAAAGTATGCCTATTTTTTTGTATGACTATATTTTTGAATATCCGATTGTATAGAATAAAAGGGCTACCAGCATCTCGCCGCTGGTTTCCACTATTCATAAATTTATTATACTGCATTCTCGACTACATAATTATAAGGAGGCTACAGTGAACAAAATACCAAATAAAAACGAATTAGAAGAATAGAACTACATGTACAGCAATGTGCTCTCAATAATTAACCCTTTACCCAACAAACCGGCCAAAACCGGCCAAATAAAGCTTCAACAGCCTAAAATATCTTCGGTCTGTCTCAATAGAACCATACAAATATGGATATCATTGGAACCGGCTCCTTGACCACATTGTGATAGTTACAGTTATACCCTGTGCCAATGCATTCTCTTTTATATGCGAGTCGACCATAGGTCGCCTCGCATATATAAGAGAATGCATTGGCCTAAAAAAAAAAAAAATTTAACACTTTTTACCATTTTTTCTTACATTCTAACAATTTTATAATTTTTAATGTGTTAAGCCAATGCATTCTCTTATATATGCGAGGCGACCTATGGTCGACTCGCATATATAAGAGAATGCATTGGCACAGGGCCGTTCTGTTGGGTAAAGGGTTAATTGGCCTCTCAATTTCAACTGCAAGTATCTAACCCTGCATACATCTACTGACATGATTGTATGCAGTGACTAAACCTGAGTTGACTGTGGCTGTCATTTGCAGAATGAGGTCCCCAGAAGGTGAATTTAGTGAAGCTATCCCACACAGTGGGCTACCATCACCAAATTCATCCTCTTGGGACCTCATTCTGCATGGCCTCATCTGCTATGGAAGATATAGACTCAGATTGAAGATGGTGAATATTGTGATGTACACCCATAGGGAACCTCGATTATGCAATGTGTCTTCTGCCAATTTGGGGATATAGAGAAACTAAACTAAAAAAGAAATAGAATCTATATGCAGAAGTTTCTATAGAAATTTGATAATAAAGAAACTTTCCAGAGAAGATGAGGCCTAAAAACAATGAAGTCCCCAGAGGGTGATTTTAGTAATGCTAGCCTGCTATGCGGGATAGAGTCACTAAATTCACCCTCTGGGGACCTCATTCTACAAATGAAAGACAAATGTAAACTTTTGTTAAACGTGAACACTGTTAGTTGTCAAATGAAATCAAACAAGTTAGTAGTTAGAACAATTGAATTTTAATTTATTTTGAATATATAAACAAATAACTTAACATAGATACAAAGAACACAAATGTGAATGGAATTGAAAAAAGAAACATGAATACTACAGTAATGTCCTAAATAATCGACTCCTTAACCCTTTGAGCGCCAGGGGCCGATATTATCAGCCCTAAACCTACACAATGAGTCTGTTAAAGAATATAATAAAATATATTAAAATTGTCAAAAATTAAAACAAAAAAACAAAAAAATTGTTAGGCCAATGCATTCTCTTATATATGCGAGACGACCTATGGTCGACTCGCATATATAAGAGAATGCATTGGCACAGGGTATATGGGTTGATACAAAAATCGGACCTGGCACTCAAAAGGTTAAATAATCGACTCCTTAACCACAGCAGAATTATGGGTAACTTTTCAGGAATTAGTCGGAAATATGGTTTGTTGCCATTCATAGAAAAGCTCTCACTGAGAGCTTTCCAATGAATTGCAACAAGTCATATTTCTGCCTAAATCCTGAAAAGTTACCCATAATTCTACTGTGGTTAAGGAGTCGATTATTTAAGGCATTACTGTATACACATATAGTAGAATTATTTAACAAATCAGATATGTATTTACCCCCATTTTGGCTAAGCTGAAAACAAATTTATAGATACTCAAATAACAGTTTGTTGAGTACAAAGCATGATCATTTGGCTTCTTTGGTAGGGACCTGCGAATCAGGAGGTTTACAGTCGAACTTAATCCCGAAATGAATCGGGTGAGATTCACGAATCAAATCAAATCTCATATAGGATATATAAATGAGCCAAACATTGGTATCAAAATACCAGTTTCAGCAAACCTGGGTAACATAATTCCAGTCTTGTGAACCTGGGAAATTTAGTGCCCAAAATCATGGATTAAAGAACAATTCAGCAGCATTACAATGTGTTTTGCGGCAAATTGGGGTACGCAATTACAAGGGCATAGGATGAATGATGGAGCAATGACCAGACGAACATATCTTTGAATAATCACGATTTTTCGCTTTCGTAAAATGTTTTCAATAATTCCATGACTCCCTATATTTAAATTCCATGACTCCCTATATTTAAATTCCATGACTCCCTATATTTAAATTCCATGACTCCCTATATTTAAATTCCATGACTCCCTATATTTGTGAATTCCATGACTCCCTATATTTGTGAATTCCATGACTCCCTATATTTAAATTCCATGACTCCCTATATTTGTGAATTCCATGACTCCCTATATTTGTGAATTCCATGACTCCCTATATTTGTGAATTCCATGACTCCCTATATTAGTGAATTCCATGACTCCCTATATTAGTGAATTCCATGACTCCCTATATTTGTGAATTCCATGACTCCCTATATTTGTGAATTCCATGACTCCCTATATTTGTGAATTCCATGACTCCCTATATTTGTGAATTCCATGACTCCCTATATTTGTGAATTCCATGACTCCCTATATTTGTGAATTCCATGACTCCCTATATTTGTGAATTCCATGACTCCCTATATTTGTGAATTCCATGACTCCCTATATTTGTGAATTCCATGACTCCCTATATTTGTGAATTCCATGACTCCCTATATTTGTGAATTCCATGACTCCCTATATTTGTGAATTCCATGACTCCCTATATTTGTGAATTCCATGACTCCCTATATTTGTGAATTCCATGGCTCCCTATATTTGTGAATTCCATGACTCCCTATATTTGTGAATTCCATGACTCCCTATATTTGTGAATTCCATGACTCCCTATATTTGTGAATTCCATGACTCCCTATATTTGTGAATTCCATGACTCCCTATATTTGTGAATTCCATGACTCCCTATATTTGTGAATTCCATGACTCCCTATATTTGTGAATTCCATGACTCCCTATATTTGTGAATTCCATGACTCCCTATATTTGTGAATTCCATGACTCCCTATATTTGTGAATTCCATGACTCCCTATATTTGTGAATTCCATGACTCCCTATATTTGTGAATTCCATGGCTCCCTATATTTGTGAATTCCATGACTCCCTATATTTGTGAATTCCATGACTCCCTATATTTGTGAATTCCATGACTCCCTATATTTGTGAATTCCATGACTCCCTATATTTGTGAATTCCATGACTCCCTATATTTGTGAATTCCATGACTCCCTATATTTGTGAATTCCATGACTCCCTATATTTGTGAATTCCATGACTCCCTATATTTGTGAATTCCATGACTCCCTATATTTGTGAATTCCATGACTCCCTATATTTGTGAATTCCATGACTCCCTATATTTGTGTGATCAGGTGAGAAATACACTGTATTACAAAACCAATCACTGCAGCAAAACAAAAAGAGCGAATAAAACTTTCAGCCATTATTCTGATAGACCTATAGCAAAGTGCGCCGAGCGGGGTCGTTATTAATATCCAAACTTAGTTATGCATTATTTATAATGCATCCTTTAGTACGGTGTACAGTAATACCCTATACAGTATTGCCCCAAGTAATCGACTTCTTAACCACAGCAGAATTATGGGTAACTTTTCAGGATTTAGTCGGAAATATGGCTTGTTGCCATTCATCGGAAAGTTCTACATACTGGGAAGATTTCAGATAGGCAACCGCTGTACAATACACAAATCCTGAAAAGTTACCCATAATTCTGCTCTGGTTAGGAAGTCGATTACTTAGAGCATTACTGTAGCTAAGTTTGAAATTCATAACAAGGCATCGTCAACCTCACATTCTATATAACAAGGCATCGTCAACCTCACATTCTTTATAACAAGGCATCGTCAACCTCACATTCTTTATAACAAGGCATCGTCAACCTCACATTCTTTTTCACCAACAAAAATGCCAAGAAAGGCGATTCGAAAATATTCTAATCCTATGATCAAATCTAATCAAATTGGCAGCCCAAAGCTTTGCAAGGCCGTAGTTCCAATACGATTCCACCTTGAGCATATATTATGATGATCAAATTATACTTTTAGATAGCCTAACAAATTATACTTTTAGATAGCCTAACAAATTATACTTTTAGATAGCCTAACAAATTGAAACAGTTAAAACATTCTAAAAATGTGCAAGTTGTAGATATCCAGCTTGATATATATGGAAACAAGAGACCAAAATAGTTTAGCTTATTAACAGCCCGATAAAATAGATGAAATTTTGTAAAGATTGGAGAAAAGATGCTGGTTGTAAGTACCAAATAAATGGTGGACATACTAATCCAGATGTTTCCACAGGTCAGCATAATTCAAGGCCATTTTCGACAATTTTCAATGACTCAATTCTAAAATTCTAAAATTCAAGGCCAATTCACATGCTTTTTCAAAAAAAATTCAAGACCATCAATTAAATATGGTAAAATTATATCAGAATCAATTATGACTTCAATAAGAGGTGTCAATATCGCTGAAATTCAAGGCCCCTCACAGCAATTCGTATTGGAACTACAGCCTTGCGAAGCTTTGGGCTGCCAATTTGATTAGATTTGATCATAGGATTAGAATATTTTCGAATCACCTTTCTGGGCATTTTTGATGGTGAAAAAGAATGTGCAAGTTGGTGCAACATTTTGTGTTTGACACTTAAGAAATGGATGTTGATTTGCTTGCGTTCCATACAGTATGGATGAAAGTTTGTCTGACATTTTGTGTGGAACTTGCATCCTTACTCTATGGAATGCAACAAAATCAACATCCATTACTTATATTTACACTCAACTGGCAGATTAAAATAGTAATATGCACCCATTTCCGAATTTTTTTCTCGTGTCTTGATGCAAGTTGCGTCTAAACAACAGTGGAAGCAAGTTGGTGTCATCATCATGTGACGTAATTTCGACCAACGTCCTGCATTTATGCTCAACAACGTGAATGCATGTGTAAGTGAAATATATATAAATGTCAGACCAACAAGCCTGCAAATAGCGTGTCTGCCTTTTGCAGAATGAGGTCCCCAGAGGGTGAATTTAGTGACGCTATCCCGCATAGTGGGCTAGCATCACTAAATTCACCCTCTGGGGACCTCATTCTGCTTAGGCCGTCAACTGATATGGCAGACCTAGGATCAGATTGAAGTTCCCCAGTTGAAGTTGGTGATGTTCACCCATTGGGCACCTCAATTATGAATTTTATCTTCTGCAGATTAGGGGATATAGAAACTTCCAGAGGGTGAATTTGGTGATGCTAGCCCGATGTGCGGGATAGCATCACTAAATTCACCCTCTGGGACCTCATTCTGCAAATGACAGACACGCTATTTGTAGGCTTCCAGACCAACTCTCAGAATTGAACACAACAAAATCAGCATCCATTTGTTCTTATATTTACAATCAACTTGCAAATTAAAATAGCATTTGGTGTCCATTTTTAGCAATATACTGGTATCATGTTGGTGACGTTGCAAGTTGAGTCCATACAATATGAAACAAGGGGTCTGCGAGTGACGTCCAATTGTGATTTGAACCAACCATCGTCCTCCATTCAGGTTCCACAACTGGAAAGCATGTAGCAGTATAAATATAACGGGAAATCATGTGGCAGTATAAATATAACGGGAGAGCAAGTGGCAGTATAAATATAACGGGAGAGCATGTGGCAGTATAAATATAACGGGAGAGCATGTAGCAGTATAAATATTTCTCTATAATGACACTGAAGATAGACAACACACCTCACTCTTTCATTTCTCTAAGACCATTGAAGCAAATACTTGTGTTCTCAGGTAATCATATATAGAAAATCAGATAAGGGATGGAGGCTTTTTATGCTTATTTTTTCCAAGAATTATACAGAAATTAATGGAAGTCTGAATAGTTTATGGGATAAAGTCCTACAATTTTCAAAACTCTGCATAGAATCTGTCTTCCAAAGCAGTTTTGGTCACCACATCTTCAAACGTAGCAGGGGACTGAACTCTATCTTCAAACAAAATATATGCAGACAAGCTTGCAATAGTGTGTCTGTCATTTGCAGAATGAGGTCCCCAGAGGGTGAATGTAGTGATGCTATACTGCAGAGTGGGCTAGCATCAACAAATTCACCCTCTGGGGACCTCATTCTGCGTAGGAATCTTATTCTTGGAAGTATCTATAGCCTCAAATTAACATTGTTTTTAGTAACTTTTTCCCTTCTGGGAAACTTCTATATCCCCTAATTTGCAGAAGATAAAATGCATAATCGAGGTGACTAATGGGTGATCATCACCAACTTCAACTGGGGAAATTGAGGTTCCCAGAGGGAGAATTTGGTGATGCTAGCCCACCATTTGGGATATCATCACTGAATTCACCCTCTGGGGACCTCATTCTGCAAATAACAGACACAGTATTTGAAGGCTTGTATGCAGAAATTTCTGGATAAATTGAAGATTGAATTTTGACCTCTCAAATTTGTTTGTATATATATTAGGTCCTCTTAGGAAATAAGTGAGATATCTGTGAACACAGTATTTTATTTATTTGGCCAGAGAATATGCCTGCAATAACTCACCAGCTTCTGACAAATAACAAATTAACCCATAGGGAGCCTCACATATGTAAAAGAATACTTTGGCCTAAATAATATTTACCATGACCTTGTAAGCCAGTGCATCTCTTATATATGCGAGGCTCCCAGTGGGAGACTCACATATATAAGAGAATGCACTGGCACAGGATCACTGGTGCAGCATTAACACTTTCATGATGGGAACCGCCCTGGTGCAGCATTTACCCTTTTATTGCGAAAACCCTGTGCCAATGCATTCTCTTATATATGTGAGTTGTCCATAGGGCGTCTCACATATATAAGAGAATGCATTGGCCTATCAATATTTAACTTGACCTTTTAAGTCAGTCCATTCTCTTATATATGAGAGGCTCCCTATGGGAGAATTGCATATATAAGCTCAAAATTCTCTTATATATGTGAGGCTCCCTATGGGAGAATTGCATATATAAGAAAATGCACTGACTCAAAATTTAAGGCCCGAAATCATGGACCTGAAACCCTGCATGTGCAAACTTCTAATCGCCCCCCGAAATTATTTTTCGGGGGACTATTAAAATAGCCGGTGTCCGTCCGTCCGGCCTTCCGGAAACAGTTTCCGGATGATAACTTTAGTTTCGGTTATTAGATCAAAAGCAAATTTCATAGGTGAGTTTATCAGACCAAAATACAGGTCAAGTTCGAATATGGGTTTGCTCCGCCCATTTTTGCAAGAGTTATGGCCCTTTTTTTACTTAGAATCTTGTAATTTTCTGGTTTCAGGATGATAACTTCAGTTTGTGTGATCATATCTGAACCAAATTTGGAATGTGCGTTTATCAGCTCGAATATGGGTACAATCTGCCCATTTTTGCTAGAGTTATGGCCCTTTTTCGACTTAGAATCCTGTCAATTTTTTGTTTCCGGATGATAACTTTAGTTTCTGTGATCATATCTGAATAAAATTTAGTATGATATTTTATCAGCCCAAAATACAGGTCAGGTTCAAATATGGGTATATATATTTGCTCCGCACATTTTTGCAAGAGTTATGGCCCTTTTTTTACTTAGAATCTTGTAATTTTCTGGTTTCCGGATGATAACTTCAGTTTGTGCGATCATATCTGAACCAAATTTGGAATGTGCATTTATCAGTTTTTCGACTTAGAATCCTGTCAATTTTTGGTTTCCGGATGATAACTTTAGTTTGTGTGATCATATCTAAATCAAATTTAGTATGATATTTTATCAGCCCAAAATACAGGTCAGATTCGAATATGGGTTTGCTCTGCCCATTTTTGTGAGAGTTATGGCCCTTTTACGACTTAGAATCCTGTCAATTTCTGGTTTCCAAATGATAACTTTAGTTTGTGTGATCATATCTGAATCAAATTTAGTATATGAGTTTATCAGCTCGACATACAGATCAAGTTCGAATATGGGTACGATCCACCCATTTTTGTCTGGTTGCTTCGGATTTAGGGTCCTTGTTATTTTTTTCATAAAAGCTGATGCCCCCAATGAAGCCACTTTTTCGGGGGACACTGTGGCCGGACGGCCTTTTATTTGTAATTTATATGTTGGAAAAAAATTATGATCAGTAAGAAATACTTGTGGTATGTTTATGCTCCGAATTGAGATCGACCATACCCGTAACTGGATTCAAATTTCCAATTAATATACGATGATCGTAATGAATTATACCTGCAAACTCATTAAAAAATGAGTAAATGATACTTTATTGGTTGAAATAAATCTTATGGAGTTTAACAACTAACATTGTGGACTTTTGCTTGTGTAATAATGGCCATGGGCATCTGATATTAAACACAGAATTAGCAGATTCAGGAGTGGAATGCTTCATTTGCGTGTGTCCCATAATTAAAAACTTAAACTAAAATACGCGTGCTCGCATGCTTTTCAAAACCTTTTATCCTGAGACACGGAAAACTGACTTCTCATGACCTAACGAGATTAGAAAGAAATTAAGTACCATCATCAGTGAGAAATCTGGACGACATTGCACAGGTTGCCATGGCAACAATCATCTCTTCACTTTTTCATCAACTTTGTTCTTTGCATCACCTAAAGAAGAGGTTTGAGTTGACTGCTCTTTATCTCCAATCGTTTTCTAATCCCTATCAGGAGGTTTTGATTTCTCTGCAATATCTGAATCACTTTTAAACTTCACCTTATCCGACGAAGACTGAGTCCTTTCTGATCTGTTTCCAGGAGTAGCGGCAATTTTAACACTGGCCGATGAAGACTGGGGCAAGGTGACTATTTTCTGTGGTTGACTTGCACCAGATTTAGTATGAGCTGACAAAGCCTGGTTATTTGTTGGCGAGTCATTCAAAACCTTCCTCGAGCCGGCTGCAGATAACGAATGTTGTCTTCCGGTGGAAGACAAATGGCCTTTCCTGACGGCACTCACATTTGGAGACATCGGTTTTAGGATGTCACTGCCGAGAGATTTTGGTCGTGCCTTTGCTGTGCCCTGACCCTCAGATTTCGGCCGCATTTTAGGAGTATTATTACCATTTGAAGGACTACCAGAAGGCTGGTTGGCTTTATAACTGGACAAAGATCGTTGTCTCGAAATGCTATCCACAGACCTATCCCTCTCACTGAAATGTAAAGATATGAAATTTAACCATTTCATTACTAAATACTCATTGATGTGAATAAACCATTAACACTTTCAACACTGTCTCCGTAATCCGATTTAACGCCCTTAAATTACTATTTCTTCGGCTTCGGGGGTAAAAATATTAGATTTGAGTCAAGGAATCCACCCATCAAAGCCCAGAGTAATCAGATTTCGAGTTTTAAAATCTGTTATTTTCACCACCTCGAATATTTGGTGGTCTTGATAGCATATTACGTTGATCAAAATGTTAATATATAACACTTTTTGGGCAATTTTATACTATAATTGACAGTGGTTAGCATTAATTTTGGCAATTAATCTATTCTGACAACTGAAGCGGTATTTCAAGAAATGTTGTTGTTGTTGTTGTTGTTGTTGGAATCTGATGATATGGGGACCATCAAATCGGATTGAGTACCTAATAATAGGGCCACTGGAAAATACTGAACTGGTATCGGCCATTCTCAGATGCCTGGAGATATTGGTTGGGACGTATCAGATGCCTGGAGATATTGGTTGGGACGTATTCTCCGATGCCTGGAGATATTGGTTGGGACGTATCAGATGCCTGGAGATATTGGTTGGGACGTATCAGATGCCTGGAGATATTGGTTGGGACGTATCAGATGCCTGGAGATATTGGTTGGGACGTATCATATGCCTGGAGATATTGGTTGGGACGTATCATATGCTTCCGTATTATTTCTGGAGATTGGCAATGCTTCCAACTTCTAATTTCGGTTAGTTTTGACTGAAAATATAGTCAAAGAGATTGAAGAATGAGGTTGAAACATGTGACAATCAAAAATAAATAACTAACAGGCCACAATTATGATAGTACAGATTTTCGTTATGAAAAAAGGCCACATGTATGATTACTAGGCAATTAATTAAAGGGGCACAAGCAGGCCTCAGCTTACCAGGCGAGTAGGGCGAAATAGTCGCCCTCGACGCCACGAAGTCGCCTTCGTTTCGCGCCAGGGAGAAGTGAAGTCTCCCTCCGATTTTCGGGTGTATCTGAACTCGATTTTTAGGTAAAATGGCCCGACATATTCTTTTAACTATAATTGTATTGGAATGAAACTGAGGTAATCCCAGCATTAACATTTTAGTGGTATCGGAGGCTTGCACAAGCACCCTTTTTACGCAAATCGGCACACCTTGACAATAACATAATTAATGAGTTGAATTCGAAGCTGTCATTCGGGATTCACTAAGTAAATAGTGATCACAGTGTTTAGATAATGTATATTGTTAATTGACGCCGATCATTAGCGAAACAGACGCCGGTCATTAGTGGTAATGGGTTTCGTTGTGGTCAGACTATGATTGGTGACGAAATTGAGGTGTACTTTACTCAAATCTGTCAAAATAACACTTTCTTTGTCGTAGTTGTGATTAAAATAAATAAGTATTCACAAGCCTGGTCCAGGTATATAAATACGCATACGGGTTGCTACAATGTATCATTCAAGCGAAGATGTCATTATCAACTTGGCTCACAAATTCTCTGTCCGCTAAACGCAAACGTGAAGATATTCCCTCCTCGGGATCGCCGTCAAAAAAGGCACTTGTAGTCGGTAAGTGTGCAAAAAATATAAAAGTCTGTAAAACCATTATCACTAAGAACATGGAGAAATAGACTTTGTTCTTGTTCCTTATATAATCATTTAATCTATATATATATAACCTGTCGCCTGTCTGTGTATCTGTGACTGTGTATCTGTGTGTGTTTATCTCGGTCACGCTTTTGGAGCGTTTATAACTTTTTAACCGTGCATGCAATGTGGCCCAAATTTGTACCATGGCCTATATTGTGTAATAAAAGATGACTCACCAAATTTCACGCCGATTGGTCAAAGCAAACCTGAGATCTAACATGTTCCCTAAATGCAGTATTTGCACTCAAGTATAGACACTATTTCTTATGACGTTTGTCGAAATGACGTCATGCGACGTCGCACGCAAACCCACACTTCCATGCGCTCTACCAAAGCATTGTTGGAAACAGGCGCTAATTTAATTTGTCATTTCAAGTTGAGTGTGAATATAAATAACGAATGTTTATTTTGTCGTGGAAGTGCATGTATATAGTGGGGTGTTGAGTCGAGACTCGAACGTTCTACCACCGTTTGGGAATGGGTGCTAATATGCAGGGCCTGACCCAGCCCGTTTTCGACTCCTGTATACCGGGTTTGGGGACATTGAGTTTGGGCTCCCAAACAAATTGAAGGCAAAAAAAAAAATTTAAATTAAAAAAAAAAAAAAAAAAAAAAAACATTCAGGTCCCAATTCATATTATAACAAGATACACAGCATTTATGTATTTATATATATTGACATAAGACATTTAAGTTTACAAAAAGATTTAAGTTTAACAGTTGGAATCATACTGTAAAGTATGTTTGGTTCTATCTAGCTTTCATCTGTGAAAACTTCAAATAGTTTGTTACCATTCAGCCTTCAGACTTTAGTATTTCAATCAAATTAAAGCGAAATTACACAATACAGTATAGGAACAGTGACAAATTGATCAAATCAACCTGGTTATCAGGTGGGATCTCATAATACCAAATGAATAATTAACGTAGAGATTAGTTCTAATTACTAGGGCCCTAACATATACCGGTATATCAATTGGAAACAAATAGAACAACACAACATAATTTTGAGAGTGTTTAACTACAAACCTAGAAATAAGAAATAATGAAAAATGTTGCAGGACTGTTCATTCTATCTTTTTCATCTCAGTCATACAAAGTCCATGTGAATCCCTTCAGGATTCACACACTTTGTTTAATTAATCTGCCGTCAAAATCCAATGACCACAATCAATCTGCAAGTCATTTCTTAAATGAATTTCATTATTGATAATTCTCCACGAACACAAAATGACCATCGTTATGTAAACAAAACTGTCGGTGATTTGTCAGCAAACATCGCAAACATTGTGTAGTAAGTTCAAATATTTTAGTTTGAACATGATTTTCAGAATATTATTCAATGCTTTGACCTTTTCCAATGTTTACAGTCAAGTTTTCATTAGACTTTGATATCTTATTGGACAAATTGGACTTTTATCGTAAATTCCACTGTTTACATAACTATACCTGTAATTTTGAGATGCGAAATCCCATTATTGGAGAGTTATTAATATTAGAATAAAGTCAATCGATTTTCACATGTACTCGTTGATGATAGTTGTTTTACAGATATTAATAAAATGTATGTTATTTCGTATAAGCCCACTGTGAAATCCCTGGGTCCCTTTAATAGTTGGTAAAGATGAAGGACATCATGTCTAATCTTAGCAATGAAATATGAGAATAACTATTGATGTATATGGACTCAATTAACATACTGTTTCAACTGTCGATCGTGGTCAATTTGTTGTTTATGAAATATTGCGTTCTTCATCAGATCCTGTATATTTTGGAAATGGACCATACTGTTTTCCATACTCTTGACAGTGCTAAAAATAATAAATAATTCTGAGAAAAGTGATACAATAATGGTACCAGTAATAGATGGTGGTTCGTTAGATTAAGAAGCAGGACATTTGTCAAACAAAACAGGGAGGGGAGATTACTCTAGTGTACCGATTAGAAGAACAGACCGATAGTAGTAGTACAGGGTGGACGATTGGGCAAATTTCAATAATAGAACAGACCGGAATAGAAGTACAGGGCGGACAAATTCTTAGATGTCTCAATATTCGAACAAGCCGATCATTGGCTATCAATCTGTCCACCCTCCCTTGGTATTTGCTGGTACTTGAGTGTCCAATAACTGTAATTGAATTCAAAGTCAATGACATCCAGTTTTTGATATCTACCAGTACCAATACCATACATGTATAAGTATTACTACTGGTACATGTACTACTACTACTAGTGGTAACTTTAGATGGGGTTCAGTGTCATGACATGGATGCGTAATTGGCTGTTGCCAGCTGGGGCTTATAAATTTGTCAGTAAAAAGCTACAGCTTGTCACAGCTGGCAATTTTTATACAATTATGTCAGATTGAAATTGAAAAAAAACAAAAAAACATATAAACCGGAATAAGCTCATACAGGGCGGCAATTTTCATGAAAAAAAATAAACATATGTTTATTCGGGACACTAGATTAAGCATGTCAAAAATGTTCTGTTCTCAATATTAGAAACTGGAGAGATTGATAATGCCTGGGAGTATAATTATAAACAATTAAACAGTTGAATAAAGCACAACAACATGGGATAAAGATTAATTCAGCAGCAGTAATTCGGGCAAAATGGGGCATGCAAATACATGGTCATCAGAAGGGTGATGGATTGTGTTACAATGTACAAGACCAACTGGCGAATGACAGGAAGTTTCAGTCAAAAATAGTTATTAAAGTTGGCAAAGTTTGTGTTTCGAAAATCATGAACAAGTCTGTAAGTACATTTCAAGAATTCATAGACAAACATATCTCAGATTAATCAAGATTGTTCACATTTGTAAAAAAAATTCAATATTCCCAATAACTCCCCACATTTGTGAGATCAGGTAGGAAATACACTGCATTACTCACGTCATTATGAAGTATGGTACAAACCACTGCATTACTCACGTCATTACAAAGTATGGTACAAACCACTGCATTACTCACATCATTACGAAGTATGGTACAAACCACTGCATTACTCACGTCATTACGAAGTATGGTACAAACCACTGCATTACTCACGTCATTACGAAGTATGGTACAAACCACTGCATTACTCACGTCATTACGAGTATGGTACAAACCACTGCATTACTCACGTCATTACGAGTATGGTACAAACCACTGCATTACTCACGTCATTACGAGTATGGTACAAACCACTGCATTACTCACGTCATTACGAAGTATGGTACAAACCACTGCATTACTCACGTCATTACGAAGTATGGTACAAACCACTGCATTACTCACATCATTACGAAGTATGGTACAAACCACTGCATTACTCACGTCATTACGAAGTATGGTACAAACCACTGCATTACTCACGTCATTACGAAGTATGGTACAAACCACTGCATTACTCACGTCATTACGAAGTATGGTACAAACCACTGCATTACTCACGTCATTACGAAGTATGGTACAAACCACTGCAGCAAGACAAAAACAGCGAGTTAGGCAAAACTTTCAGCCATTATTCTAAAAGACCTATATAGTTAAATTTGAAATTTATAACAAGGCAACTTCAATCTTGTGTTATTTTGCAACCCACAAGAATGCCAAGAAGGGTGTTTCGCAAATATTTGTATCCTACAATGGAATCAAATAGAATCTAATCGGCAGCCTTATTTGCGAATCAGATCGAATCTCGAAGCTTCGCAGGGCTCTACAACAATCTGGAGTTTCCAAGCCTTGAAATAGTGTGTCTATCATTTACAGAATGAAGTACCCAGAGGGCGAATTTAGTGATGCTAGCCTGCACAGCGGGCTAGCATGTATGGGCTAACATCACTAAATTCACCTTCTGGGGACCTCATTTTGCAAATACTCAGGTTTGATAGCTTTGTGTCGCAAAATATTAATCTGCAACAGCAGAACTTCTATGGAAATTATGGTAATTAAAAGCTGCTTCAATGCACAAAAGACGACCAATTATAACATATGATATATTGAAAGTTTCTGAAAAAATTGTGATCCCACATTTCTGTAAACCCATAAAAATTTGTGGGAAGTGAATTATGCTCAGTTGAAACTTCCATCCTGTCACTGAATTCAAGACTTTTCAAGGCTGCCGCTTGCAACTTATAGGTTTTCCAGGCCTTGAACGTCCCCTCATCGAATTCGAAGGCCATTCCTTGAAACCAAGGACCCACGGGCACAGTGTGTTTTGATGATAGGCGAATCAAATATTAACATGAAAGAGAGAATATGACTTAACCCTTTCAGTGCCAAGTCCGATTTTTGTATCAACCCATATTTCCTTGATAATTTTTCAAATTTATTGATTATAATAATGTGATACATTGATGGAAAGAGCTCTAAGAGCTCTTTCCATCAATGTATCTCATTATTATAATCAATAAACTTGAAAAATGATCAAGGAAATATGGGTTGATACAAAATCGCATTTGGCACTGAAAGGGTTTTAAAAACTCACTTTGTCGCATATTCAGTATCAAAGCAAGAGCCTTGTATTTTCTGTTGGAATTCTTGGACTTCATGCTGCGAAAGAAATATCAATAGTAATGAGGTACCAGTACATCTTCACCCAATTCCATTGAGATCTGATGACCCATTGTGGAGGCATTCATGCACAGAATCAACATTTCTATATAAACAAAGAGAAATGACACCAGAATGCAAACAAAACCAATTAAAACTTCTTGCGAAGGCCTCATTATTGTGAACATTTGTATCACATTTCATGAGATCTGATAATTGTGACTGAGATAGTTGTACGGTTCAACATTTCCAGATAAATGAAGGAGAATAACTCTAGAATAGAAAATGCAAACGACTCTGGTTATTCTTCATTGAAAGCTCTTGTGATAGTAAACATACATGACAAATTTCATCAAGATGCTATAAACAATGGTTGAGATACTCAGGCTGACTGGCAAAAAAATAAATATTTCAAAATAAACAAAGACGAATAACTCTAGTAAGTATGGAGAATGCAAACAACACCTTCTGGCGTTTCCCTTATGATGATAACCATACCAGACCAAATTAACTCCCGAAACCATATATGAAATAACAGATTGCTTTATATCTGTTATAGACCAGAGGTGTACCTGATGAGCTGCTGTGGCCAAACATTTTTTTATAGGACCAACTTTCGGTACAAAAATATGATTTCGGAACGGACTTAGTAAACATTTTCCAAACAATTGATTCCTTCTGTGTTATCAAGCTAGTAAGATAAGTCAAAAAATAAACACTAAAAAAAATAAACACTCAAATACAGTAAATATGACATGTTTACATAGTTCCACATGTCAACACCACTTTAGAAACAGGACCCGTTAACCAACAAACCATTTAACGTATGGATGTACCATATATATACGTAACTGTTATATACTCTAAGTAAAGATCGTTCACCATGTCATATGTATAGGTTTGTAATTGAATTACTTACTAAGTTACTAACAACAGCCCTATTTATCAATTATCATGACAAGTGTAAGAACTAAGATGGACATGTTGTCGTGGGATGCGTGGATGCTTGCTGCATGTTTGGCCTTTGACCCGGGGCTGCTGTGTTGCATGAGGATTTGTTTATTTATTATTTATTTTAATACGGACTTATGGTTGCCGATGATCAAACAACGGGACCTCACTTGATCAAGTAAACGTAATAACCTGTCACGATAGTGTGGATAATTCGATAATTTAAAATTTTCAGTGTTGGTATCTTTTAATAAGTATATAAATATTATGGTTTACATATTTATACAAAGACGGGGGCTCCGGACCCCAGGTGTCAAGCATATAAACACGTGCGTGTGCATGTATTTGGATAGCGTTGGTTGTTATAAATATTGCGGACTCCAACGGTCCAGCTCCAGCCGCGCATACAATCAACTCCTTGACACATAAAAGTCGCTAATACATATTTAATACAAGAAAACCATAGTCAGAAATGGTAACGCCACCAAGATCGTATTATTAGCCATAAATATAAATAATAATACAATTATTCTATAAACTAGCTTTCAAATTTTATGCGGGAAATTTGCGTACTTCCATATTTCAAGTTTTCCCGTTTCTCGTGGCATACATTACTTTCATCAAACTGTCTTCTTTATTACACAAGCTGATAGGCCCGACTTCACCCGGGCTGTTTCCCATCTGCGATTTGACCTTCAATTGACTATTTCGAAAGTCAAGGTCAGGTCAGGGTCATGATTTGTCCAGTCCAAAACACCCCCACCCGTAGAAAACTACCCATAGGTATCAAATTTCGTCGAAATCCGTCCGTTTTTTCCAACTTGACCTTTAATTAACAATTTTGAAGGTC